>CM074738.1:70367424-70574426 GCA_037367245.1 Phrynocephalus guinanensis
TTTTTTGCAGCCATATCATATTGCTGGCTCAAATTCAGCTTGTGATCTACAATTCTGAGATCATTCAAAATGTTTGCAGAGTCACTGCTTTATAAGCTTCTCCTGAATTTTCCCAAGATTGATGCCTGTCTGACTGGTATGTAGTTCCCAGCTTCTTTCTTTTTGCAGATATGGAAAATGTTTGCCCTTCTCCCATCATCTGGCCCTTCACCCATTCTTCATGATTTAAAAAATAAATAATAGATTCTGGTTCTTAAATGTTTTCAATATTCTTGAATCCAGTTCATCTGGCTGTGGGGATGATCTGAACTCAGTCAAAATGATGTTATTCCTTGACTATCAGTCTCAAGCTGTAATCATGCCCCCTCCCTTGGTGCTTCACATTTGCCTGGAGAGCCATAAACTGTCTTTTGGGAACGCCCAAGCTGACGTAGAAATTCAGCAGTTCTGGCTTTTGGGGGGTGCTGGATGGGTCAGTTATCATTTTTCATTTCCTCTAGGCAACAAGGAAGCCCTGTGGCTGTACATTTGCAGAAAGCCCTTTTCTGAACTCTTCCAACATCCTCTAGGGCAGTGTTTTTCAACCTTTTTTGGGCAAAGGCACACTTGTTTCATGAAAAAAATCACGAGGCACACCACCATTAGAAAATGTTAAAAATTTTAACTCTGTGCCTATATCAGTCTCTAAAAGGTTTGCCATTGCTCGTGTAGGGAGAAGCAGAACAGAGGGGCCTCGCCCCGAGGCCCAGCGCCGCGGGCCTCGGAGGGAGGAGCCAAGCTGGCCCTTGGACGCTATTTATAGCACCTCCCAGCTGCGGGCCACCTGCCGGCCCTGGGTTGAATTTCTTTAGAATTTTTCAATTTTTCCCACGGCACACCAGGCAACATCTCGCGGCACACTAGTGTGCCACGGAACAGTGGTTGAAAAACGCTGCTCTAGGGTAGCCTGAAACATATTCTTGAGATGTGGGTCTGGAATTTGCTGCCTCCTACCTCTTGCTATTTGCCCATCTACTTCCCCGCTTCATTTTGGCTGATTGTACAGCTTCTGCCCTCTGGGGACTCCTAGCTTCCATGATAAGAAAGCCACGGAGCATGCTAAAACTGGGGAAATGACACAAGTCCTGCCTATGCTTGAGTGCCTCCTTGCAGTTCCTTCATTCAGCTATGCAAGCATCTGTTGCATACTTCTGAAAATGTGTTTGCTGATTATTGACTTCTCTGGAGCCCCAGTTTTTGACTGCATGGTCCTAAGGTGGATTGTTAACAAGATGTCACCACTACTAGTTCCTGCAGTTGGTTGGTCACGTGCACCAGAATGGGGCATTAGTGAAATATAAAACAGGCAGCTGTTCATAAAGTCAGGAGAACTTAAAATACAAACAAAAATACAAAAGCATGAGCTACCGTTGAAAAGGCAAGGGGAAAGGTTGATGTATGCATCAAAACACTCTAACATCCATATGGGTATCTCTGGATCCTAAATGTAGATAGGAACTTTTAATGTGATTTCCTCTGTTTGACAGATTTTAAATGCGTCTATAATGGAAAAGGAAGAGAAAAGGAATGCATTTAGTGCAAAACCGCAACAACTTAACATTTGGGTGTTTTTGCTGTTGTTTTAAGAAACAGGGACATTACTTTAGAATATGAGCTCATAATGCCAAGAGCACCAGGATTCCCAGTGAGAGATTCTCTTTAAAAACCATCTGCTTCTCTTCGTAAATGAATTTGACTGATGACAGTAGGAGGCCATGAAAACACCATTCAAGGCAAGTGAAAGGCTTTATCGTTAATTATTTTACTATAGGGTCAAGAACATCAATATTAGGTGCAAATTGATTTTTAACACTTCTGCAGGCACTTTCGGTGGAAGCCGATATAAAAAGTAATGATTTGTTTCAGATCCACTGCATTTAGTAATCTTGTTGCATTAATCAGAATGGTCTCTTCTTGGCTTTGATTCACAAACCACTCAAGGCAGCTAACTTACTCCTGAATGTGCAAATTTGTATCTTCCTGGCTGTGATCCACAGAGCACTTAGCCCAAAACATTTGCTGATATTGATAAATCATCTTAGTCCAATTCATGTTGAATCATGAAGTGAAAGCAAGGCTGAAATCCAAATGGATCCTTACTTACGAATAAGGTGCACCAAAACTTCTGGTTCTTACAGACAAGTGTAATGCTGTGGGGATTGGGTTGTTCAGATTACATAAAAGGTTCCTTCCTACATATCTAGCAGGGTTTGTGTTCAGTGGACATCTAATAGCCATATGCCATGACAACAACCAGAAATCACACAGAGGAAGTGTTTGCAAACTGTGTATGAATTTCATGATGGAGAAATATTTACTTAATGTTTCCTTGTCAAATAGATCTTAATGCAGGAGTGGGCAACTTGGGGCCCTCTTGATGTTGCTGGAGTGGAGTTCTCAACATCTCCATTGGCTTTGTTGGTAACTAGTTATGATAGAACCTAGAAGAACACAGGTTGCCTACAGAAGGCGCACTAAAGGAACCATGGCATGAGGTTTAGACATTGCCTCTAGTCTAGAGCAAATCAGTAAGATCAGGACCATGTTTGATTCAGGAGAAAATCCACATTAAGAAGCCTACAAACTATACAGTGATACTCTAGCGTGGGTGGATTTGGTATCTATCAGTTTTCCTACCGTTATTATTTCTAGTCAACATCTGTGAGTAACACATGTTTATTCATACTAATGGAGGTTTGTCAATATATCCAGGATGCTTTTTATGGGCCTAGGCAGCTATAATTTTATAAGATCTGCCTGCCGATTTGTGTGGAATGAATAGCACAATTGGTTGCTGCTACGGCTACTGATGACAGAAACACAATTTGTTTTAAAGCAAATAATTACTAGGCACATACCTCTTTTTATCACTTGACCTTTGAAAAAACAAACATTTATAGATGGCTTTATTGCTGATTTATTGCTGGAGTTTCAAGCCAACAGTCAACTGCTTTCAGCCAGTGCAACACCTTAATATGTGTTATAAAACTTTATATGCAACGTGAATACAGAACGCCAGGCAAAATTGAAAGGAAAACAAACAAACAAAACAACAAAATACATTTAAGTCTAATAATTATATATTAAAGTCTAATTATTATATTTTAATGTGTATCCACATTTTCTAAATACAGAAACTGCACAGATTGAGAGTGTGTCTGAAGAGTCACTGGGATCCAGCCCAACACAGATGAAAAACAGTCTGGTTTTGAAACTGTACAGAATCTTGCCCCATGTCTCAACCCTTGATCTGCTTTCACACAAAGGGGCAAGACGTCCTTACAAAAGAAAACCTTAGTAAATACTGGGGATGTCTTTGATTCATTTCAGATTCTTTGGGGGGGGGGGTCAGGGCAGTACCTCTTTCTTTTTCTTTTTCTTTTTGTATGTTTGCAGAACAGAAACGGGACAATTATTTTCAGGTGGTTGCAATGCATTTTCCCCATTTGTGTTTCCTGGCACTACTCCAAATTAAGCCTACAGTACCCTTAAATTTGCTCCAGAAAGGAAAAAAGTCAAGAAGTAAGGCAACAAAGAATCAGTTTATTCCTAGAGTGAAGAACAGTACGAGAAAGAAAAATCATCAGGAAACCCACTAAAATATCCTTTTACACAATGAATACTAAATCAACCAAATAGCACACAAAAAACCCCCAAGATAAAAATCCTCTCTCACACACAAAGAGAAAATCAATAAGAAAAGAAAAAATACAACCAAAGTCCATCAACCATAATTAATAGAATTTTTCAAAAAGCCTCTGGTTTATAAATATGGGATATTGAGCTTCTGTACCCACGATTCAAAATCCAGGAAAAGGACCAAATTGCTGCAAAATATTGTGCCTGCATTGCCAGCAGGAAAAAGAATGTACAACTTGACATGGCAAAGAGCAGTCTGAATGTTGGTAATAGACATGGGCATGACCAGAAAAAATGACGTTTCGAGTTTTTGTTTGTTGGAACGGGTCCGTTTCGAGTCGTTTCCGTTTGTCGTGAAATTTTTCAAAAATTTTTCATTTCCGTTTGTCGTTTGTCGTTTCCACCACGATTTAGCACGATTTGACTTCCCAGAGCATAGGGGCGTCCCGCAATCAGGGCCGGTGCTAGGTGTTTTTGCGCCCTAGGTGGCGGGCAGGGTGGGGGGCAGCGGGTGGGCGGCGGCTGCGGGCGGGCGAGTGGGCGGGCGGCAGGGCCGACGGGCAAGTGGGCCATTAGGATATCACTTAGGATAGAGGTTCTGTTCTTGGCTTGCACCCCAAATGTGTGTGTGTGTGCAAGCAAATTGAAGTTGGGAAAATAGAAAATAAATGGTAGTATATAATATATATTTAAAATAAATCCACACCTCCCACTCCCAGTCGAACCTTCCCCTTTATCCTATATCAGAAAAAAATCCTCACAAACTGCCAGAGAAGAAATAAAGAATAAACTGCTATTCCTTTCAGCAGACAAAGCTGCAGGGAATCAAAGAAATTATTTTCTAAATTCAATTCCCTCCCTGCCTAACTTAAATCCTAAAGCCTCCAGCCTCCCTCCTCAATCTCGATCGGATCACACCAGCACCAGCAGCTAGCCCTCCTCCCTCAACCACATCCATACACCCGACTGCGATTTCTGGAAGGTGCCTCGGCTTTTTATGCCCTCTGAGACATCCAGAAGTGTCAGTCAAAAACCTGGCGATGCCATTGGTGGAATGGTTCAAACAATTTGCATGGTCCCATCCCATGCCCAGCCCAAATGGGCAGGTCTAAAAAAATAAAACATAAAATAAAATAAAATAAAATCAATACGACGTTTTATTGCTATAAAAAACCCACTGCTGCTACTATTAAAATCCAGGCATATAAAATAAATAAATTTCACATGTTTCTGTGGTGATTTTGTGTGTTTTTTGACCACGATTTCAAAAGAAAAATTGTGGTTGCCATTTTGGATTCCCCCCCCCACCGCATGGCATGGCAAGATGACGAGGATGACCCCCCCCCAGCCTGGTGCAAGCAGCCCAGGACAGGGGAAGAGTGGGGGGAAGGTCGGGGACCCCCCAGAACCACCCCTCTGGTAGGTGGCAAAGCCTCAGGCAGGCATATTTTCGCCTGCTTTTTTAGCCGGGAGTCAGGGTTTTCTTAAAAAACTTTTAAAAACTTTTTTGTGCTTCGCATTGCGCGATAGCCACAATGCCACAAACGAAAATGAAAAATCCGTCCAAATTTTTCTTTTTTTTGGTTTGAGTTCGAGTTCTGACGGCTTAATTATCGTTACTGTTTCCGTTACGTAACGGAAACAATAACCGAAAATGGAAACGACAATTTTGCCGATTTGTGCCCATGTCTAGTTGGTAACAGTTCTTTTCACTAGCATCGCACTTGTTGAAAAAGAGTCCTGACAATGACTTTGTGTTTGGGTGAGAAGTAGTGAATTGAGTCAGCCTCTGGGATTTCCCCTTGAGTTGTGCCATTTTTGTATGGTTGGGGGACTCCTCTTGAACACCTTGACTATTAGCCCATGAAGGGTTTGAGGGTGCCATGATTCCCCACACTATTTCATATATACATGAAAAAACAGAAAGAGGCTGTCCAAACATTGTTGGCCTAGTGCCACCAGTGTGCTGATGACACCCAACTCCATCTGCTTTTTAAGATTTCACATGAGGCCCTTCTTCAGTTTCTTATGTCTTTTTCCTCAACTTCAGCAGGCAGCAGCAAATAAATAAATAAATAAATAAATAAATAAATAAATAAATAAATAAATCTAAGAAAGGGGGAAGAAAACCTCCTCATTAGGTTCCAATAAATTCAACATTTTCCCTTTCCACCAGACTGCCTGATAAGTGGCTAACAGATCTCATTGACCACACCACCATGCCATTACAACATCAATTTTTAATAATAATAATAATAATAATAATAATAATAATAATAATAATAATAATAATAATAATAATAATAATAATAATAATAATAATATAGAAGCCCCATGACACTGTGGTTAAATGCCTGTACTGCAGGTAAAACTGTGCTCTTGACCTGGGGTTCAATCACATTTTTTTAAATTTTTCCTTTTTTAAATCTCCCACTGACCAGCTGGCCCACAGGCCAGGTCGGCACTTTGTTAAAAAATATCTCGCTGACCAGCTGGCCCACAGGTTGTCGGCGCTGATTTTCTTTTACCCATGGCGGTGAGCTGTTTTACAGAGAAAACAAAATGATTTGTTTTAACAAAAAAGAGAGACTGTTTTGTTTCGTCTGTAACAAAATGCTGCTTCATTGTTTCATTACATTTCTTTTCATTTCGTTATGTAACGAAATGAGAAAACAGCATTTCATTTTTTGTTTTGTGCCCATGCCTAATAACAATGATAGGACAATCTTTGGAATAATTTTAAAGACCAAAGCTCTTTCAACTACTTGGATGTTGCTGTGCAAGAGGAGGAGAGAGTCTTTTCTAGAAGGGACTAGAACATTCTTGCAATTCCAAGCTGGAAGCTACAGCTATGCATTCTTGCCCTACCCACTGCATAACACATGATTATCTCAGCTCCTTATGGTGATTGAGAATCTGAGGATCAAGTAATGTGCTATGGGAAATAAATTTTTCTTACTACTAGAATGATTTCCCTTAAGGCATACAATTATTTTAAAGCACAGTGAAGCCCATGTTTGCCTTTCAATAACAAATCACAAAACAAAAGCAAGCTAATTAGCAAAATGCAGAGGGAGACCAGCTTAGGCTCAGATAATCACAGGTCTTTTAACATTTCAGATAGTGCAGGCTCTAATGCTTTGCTAACAGGATCATTCAGTTTGAGCCATGGAGGCTCACAATATTTGATTGATATTATGTTTCTCTTTAGTGCCTAAACTGGTGAAACAAACCTTCTCCTAAGCAGCACAGCAGCAAGAAAAATGAGGCAAGGCTAATGCTGTTTGCTAATATGAGACTTTATTAGCGTTCTCATGAAAAGAGAATAAATGCATTACAGTCACCCCCTGCCATTTCGCGGTTCAGGTACTGCGGTCCCACTACATTGTGGGATCGCAGTACCTGCACCTTGGAGCTGCGCGGGGGGGGCGATTGGGTTGCTCCGCCCCGCCCCCGTGCTCCTTCGAGAAACCTCGGGCCGTGCGGGGGGGCGGGGGTGATCGGGTCGCTCCGCGCGCCCCCCCGTGCTCCTCCAAAAAGCCTCAGAGCCACGGGGGTGGGTGGGTGGTGGTGGGTAATCGGGTAGCTCCGCACTGCCCCCCACGCTCCTCTGAGAAGCCTCGGAGCTGCGGGGGGCAGCAGGGGGTGATCTGGTCGCTCAGCGCCGCCCCCTCACTCCTCTGAGAAGCCTCGGAGCTGCAGGGGGGGCAACAGTGGGTGATCGGGTCGCTCCACGCCGCCCCCTCACTCCTCTGAGAAGCCTCGGAGCTGCGTGGGGGGCAGCAGGGGGTGATCGGGTCGCTCCGCACTGCCCCCGCGCTCCTCCGAGAAGCGATCGGCGGGGGTGACTGTACTTAAGTAGTTTGATACTGTTGTATTTCTACTGCCAGTGATGAAGAGGGGTATGGCAAAACATTCACTTCCTGGACCTAAAGAGTAACACTTGTGTGAGGACTAGAGAACAGGGCAGAGATGCCTCTGTCAGTGAACTACCTTACTTCAGTCCAGGGCCCATGCACCACTCCTGGTCTCCCCCTGAGCCTACCACTGAGCCTTTCATAGAGAACAATGAAGAAGGAGGGCACACCAGATGTTACTCCTATAAAAACAGGACTCAAATGAAGGCTCACCTTGTCCTGTCAGCCTTAATGTTTGGAAGATACCTCTTTAGAGAAAGGGAGAGTTGCTCTACCCTTGGTGCACAATTGATATAAAAGCAACCCAAGGGCACAAGAGAAAACACTGAGAAGAGAGGAATCAGAGTACCAGACAGACCCAGAGAAGGGTGAGGGTCCAAGAAGGAAAAGAAAGGTCCCCAGTTGAGCTTATGGGGAAAGAACAAAAATAAGGTGTAAGGAAGAAACAGAAAGTGTCCCTGTGAAGCTCAAGGAGGAAGACCCTAAGGAAAGTGGCTGGGGAGATGGCCAGGAATGTTAGTCTGGGACCTACTGGGCAGAATTCTCATTAAAAGAAGAGCCAGAGACCCCAGGGACTTACAACATAGACCGCTGGAAAGGGGTTCTGGTACAGCTGAGGGTACCCAAGGGAGAAGGAGAAAAGTATGAAAACCCCCAGCTTCCTCACCACCCACCTTACTGGGGAAAATGGGCAAGGAAGGTGGTGTGGAAGGAGAGCTGAGGAGAACTGACCTCACTTAAAACTGACACTGGCACGGGAGGAGATAGCAAAGACATCAATGCGAGGTCTAGGGAAAAGGACTTGAGGAACCATTAGAGGTGTGGATTGTTGAAAGAAAAAATTTTCCATGCTTCTTCTCACATTGCAGGTGGACCAACCTACATTGTAAGGGGCTGTCCAGAGACAGGGAAGCCCCAGACCACTAGTCTCACAGATCTTCTCGTTAAGAATGATGGGATAGCTTAATGGATTAGGTTTCTGGCTGCAGAGCCAGGAACTGGGAGTTCATTTCTCTACTGTGCCTTTTGGGCTGGACTCAAATATTCATAGGGCCCCTTCCAGATCGGCAGTTTAAAGGTTACTATTATTATAAGTTAGCTGCCTAGATTCCTTAAGGCTAAGCACATCTGATCTCACCTGATTTCGGAAGCTAAGCAGGGTCAGACCCGGTTAGTACTTGGATGGGAGACCACCAGGGAATACCAGGTGCTGTAGACGCCTGGAGTATGAACTGGCAAGCCACTCCAGTACTCCTGCCAAGAAAACTCCATGGACATGGAGTCACGAAGAGTCGATCACGACTGTAGGTTCTAAGGAGTCCAGTAATAAGAACTGGACTGACTAAACAAAAGTTTTCCCTGCCAGAGAATTAGGGTGATGGTGGCAGCAAGTGACTGCATATGGATATTTTGAGCTAGTACCAGCAACTACCAGTAGGAATAAAGAAATGACCCTGTTCACTGAATTAGTTGTTGTCAACTAGAGATGGGCACGACCAGAATTTTTTTTCGAGTTGTCGTTTTTCGGGACGGGTCCGTTTCAGGTCGTTTCCGTTTTTCGTGAAATTTTTTAAAAATTTGTCGTTTCATCGTGTTGTTTGTCGTTTGTCGTTACCGCTGCCGCGATTTCGCGTGATTTGACGTCCCAGCGAGTGGCGTCCTGCCGGCGCTCGGTGTTTTTGCGGCCTAGGTGGCAGGCGGGGTGGCGGGGGGGATGGGTGGGCGGCAGCAGCGGCAGGGGGGAGGGCCGGGCGCGCGGGCGGCGGGCGCGGGTCCTGCAATGACCCAGAGCAGGCGGAAAACACTTTAAACTGACTTGCTGCACAAGACTGCATCGAATAAAGCAATTGCAATTTTTGCAAACAAAGTGGGCAGTGCACCCACAGCAGAGCTGCAGGCAGGGTATGAAAGGACCTTGGCTTGCCACCAAGCAATTTTTAAAAGAAATCCACACCTCCCCTCCCAAGCAAACCTCCCCGCTTTGAAGCACTATCAGAAAAGAAATCCTAACAAACTGCAGGAGAATAAAAAAGAATAAACTGCGTTGCTATTCCCCACAGCAGACAGAGAATGAAAGAAATTATTATTATTTCCTAAAAATTCAATTGAATCAATTCCCTCCCTGCCTGCCTAACTGAAATATAAAGGCTCCGCGAAATCGAAACTAGTCTAGCACAGCAGCCAGCTACACACAGCCCTCTCCCACCCACATCCAAGCCCGGACTGTGACTCTTCTGGGAGTGCCTTGGCTTTTTATGCCCTCTTGCACATCCAGAAGTGTCAGTCAAAACCTGGCCATGCGATTGGTAGAATGGGTCCAAAAATTTGCATGGTCCCATCCCATGGCCAGCCCATCATTGCGCAGGTGTAAAAAAATAAAAAATAAAAATAAAATAAAATAAAATCAGTGCAAACTTTTACTGCTATAAAAACCCCACTGATGCTACTGTAAAAATTCAAGCATTTAAAATAGCTAATTTTCGCATGTTTCTGTGGTGCTTTGGTGGTTTTTTGGACCACGATTTCAAAAAAAATATTGCGGACGCCATTTTGGATTCCCCCCGCACCGCATGGCAAATGGAGATGCCGAGGATGCCCCCTCCCAGCCCGGTACCAGCAGCCTAGGACAGGAGGGGGGGAAGGCTGGGGACCCCCCCCCCCAGAAACCACCCCTCTGGTAGGTGCCCTCAGGCAGGCATATTTTCACCTGCTTTTTTGGCCGAGAATCGGGTTTTTTAAATTTTTAAAACTTTTTTTCTGTGCCGCTTGGCATCGCGCGATCGCCACGCGATGCCAGGAACAACAACAACAAATCAGACCCAATTTTTCTTTTTTCGGTTTGAGTTCGAGTTCTGACAGGTTAATTGTCGTTACCGTTTCCGTTACGTAACGGAAACGATATCCGAAACGGAAATGACAATTTCGCCAAGTCGTGCCCATGTCTATTGTCAACCCCCTTCTTTGTCCAACAAACCCTATTCTGTTTCAGCCGGTTGATTTGAGTGTATGGATCCCCGGATGGAGGAAGGAAGCCCTACCATCTCAGCCTGAGTTGGCAGGGTTCACCATATATTTATTAATTAAAGACAATTTACATCTGCTTCTGTCATTAAATTTAGTTTCTCTCTCCCAACTTTTCTCCAGCTTTTTCTGATGTGCAGCAATGCATATTCTCAGCAACTGCAGCTTGTTACCACAGTGGGCTCAGAATAGCCAGGACTAAGAAAAGCTGAAATTCTGCCAGCTGGCTCTTTAAAAGGAGCTAATTCCAGTATTTTGCTCTGGATAGCTAATTAGGGATATTCAAGGTTTATTTTAAAGATTCATTTTGCTTTTAATATATGCATGGATACTCGCCACACCTGGGCAAAGCTAGTGATCACATTCACCCAGCTTGATTGAAGGATACTGTTAGCTAACGCTGAATCATTCATGCTGGATACATCTACTGAGCTTTGCTCTGCTCTGTACACACACACACACACACACACACACACACACACACACACACACACACACAGGAGAGAGAGAGAGAGAGAGAGAGAGAGAGAGAGAGAGAGAGAGAGAGAGAGCACCTTCTCCTCTGCTGCCATTAAACACCCCATTGTACACTTGCATGGGAGCAAACTCCCAGATTGTGCTGACAGAGTGAATTAACTTGTTGGTAAGGAATGATTCATTAAAAAGGCACTCTATGAATATCAGAGGGCTGCACTTCCAATACATGTACTTTTGAAAGCCCAAAGGGTGCCCCAGGCACCCAACTGGATGGACAGCAGAACAATTACAGTCAAGGTGAAATGTAAAACCCAGAAAATTTCAGTTTCTATTTTAGGGTGAAGAAAATTGTGCATGTGGGTGGGTGGGTGGGTGGGTGAAACAGGATTGGCAGAATCATGTGTACCATGCTAGCAGAGACATACAGTACCAGTCAGGGGTGGAGGGAATGTGACTAGGCATTTCATCTGAAGTCGCGGCACTTTTTCCTGCGGAGATGGGTTACAAATATTATCTTGAGTTTCCAATTTGTACCTAGCCTGCATTAGAATAAGCAAAAAGAGCTACTTCTACACCACCTCATATCACTAAAGGACTCTTTTGGTGGTTTACAAGTATTTCTCTAGCCTCTTCACTCTTGAACGATGGCGCCTAAGAGGTGACCTGACTGAAGTTTATAAAATCATACATGGTGTGTTGACAAAGTAGAAAAGGAAAAACTGTTTTCCCTATCCACACAATGCTAGAACTAGGGGGCACTCCATGAAACTTTTGAGTGCTGGATCTCAAAAAAATAAGAGGAAGTACTTTTTCACCCAGAGACTCACTGATCTGTGGAACCCCCTGCCAGATGAAGTGGTCACAGCTGTCAGCTTTGACAGCTTTAAGAAAGGATTAGACAAGTTCATGGAGAACAAGGGTATCAACGGCTATCATTATGGATGCCTAAGGACATCAGGACATCTCTCAATACCATTTGCAGCGAATCTTAAGCAGGTGAAGACATCTGCTTGGGAATACCCTGAAGCAAATGGTGAGCCATTGTGTGAGACACAATGCAGGACTGGATGGGCTGTGGCCTGTTCCAGCAAGGCAGTTCTTATGTTCTTATGTTCTTATTTAATCAGGCCACACTTTGTGCCCCCCCCCAACTGGGTACCCATTTTACCAATCTTGGAAGAATGGAAGGCTGAGTTAACCTTGAGCCAGCTACCTGGGATTGAACCCTGGGTTGAACACAGTTTCGGATGCATTACAGCAGTTTAACCACTGTGCCACTGTGCTAAAGATCTAAGTCTTAGATCCGTTCAGCATTCACGGTGAAGGAGAAAGAGAGGCCAAGCTGGGGTGGGCCTTTCCCTTGGTAGCAGCAAGACTGAGGGAAGGAAGGTGGGCTTGTTTTATTTGATGATTATATGACCAGGCTGTGACTTTGGCACCTTGGCAGTAGCGGTCTCTTCATGAATAGCCCAAGTCTTCGCTAAGGTTGCCAAGTCCACAGAACTTTTCTTGGACTTACCCTCCATTGTGATTTTGAATAATTTGGATATTGAGAGCCCTTCTTCTCCTGTTCCAGTTTGCCAGTAAATTCCATTCCATATATGGAGACTGCTTCTCACCCACAGTCACTCAGTTAGCAAAAGCCAGCTTACATGGTGTAACAAGGAGTTTTGTCTGCAACAAGAACAATAGGACACATGTGCAGGTAACGTGTCTGTGGACTAAAAAAGCAAGCGTCCAGAAGCCTTGTAGAAAAGAAGCAAAGAAAGTGAGCTGTAGCATAAAGAAAGAAAATGTGCAGGCAAAATAGGCTGCAGCATTTATTCACTCCTTGACAAAGGTGTAATCCCCCAAATTTTCTCTATTCATGCTATTTCATACAGGCCACAGTGACCTTATGCATTATGCCTCCCTTGACTTGGAGCCGATCCAACCAAGCCATTTATTCATTATGTAGGCATCAGGAACAGAGAGTGGGAAGAAAGCTCAGACTGTACTTTGTAGTCCAAAGCTGCTTTAGAGGGAAAGAATCACAAGAACAGGGCTCAAGCATGGCCGTCAAGAAAGCACAATATGCACATAGACCTGGCTGCAGCTGTTCCCATGAAATCATCCTTCATAGACCTGTATCTCTACATATAAATTAACATATGGTGATATTGTACAAATTGGGCCCTATTTTTGTGAGATATTTTCTCTGTTTTAGGGATACTCTGCTAGTCAGTTTTCTGTAGAGATTTTATGGGTACTTAAAGGCAATAGGGCAACAGATATAAAATAGGATGAATGAGGTTTTGTTGTCAAACTAGATAACAGTCTCCTATCACTATGGTGATAAATTGTTTCCAATGCAAAAATGCAATGCTTCAAAGCTGCTGTACAGATGCAATCAACCTGCAAATGAAGCCCGTGCTTATCTCCTTGGGACCAAGTTGATTTGCAGCTTGCAGGGCTGAAAAGGATAAATAACTGCATTTGACATTTCTTGATATTATTATCTTTCAAAACTCCATATATCCAGAGGCATCTATTGCACTGGGAAAAAAACCCTAATACACTTTTCTCTCTTTCTATGAAGTTCAAAACCTAGTTTTAAACTATTACTAAGCTGTGTTGCAAACTACACGCCTAACCAATTTAACTCCTGACTACTTGCCTTTTTTCAGAACTTGTATTAATGAGTTCTCAACTTGAATTCTACGTTTCTGAAGTAGTAGAACAGGTTCAAATCCACAAATCTTGTGTTTCCAGAGTTTTCAAAGACTTCCAACACCATCATCTCCTTAATGATGACAGCCCACTGACAATCTGAGTCTAAAGGTATCTATCTGTTTGCAGAAACAGGGTTTGTTAAAATATGTTAGGATAAGAAAGCATCCAAATTGCAAAAAGCAATGTAATTGTTGGGAAACACATGTGCGGATAGGCACCTCAAGTAGCAGTGCAGAAGTGTGTATGAAGATTCTCAGTTATCCAGGTGAGTTTATCTGGAAGTTGAGTGTTGTAGATATAAAAAGAGAGATTGGCCATTTCTTATAGTTTTGGTATTCCTTTTGTTAAAGCAGATCTTTTGGATAACTGTGGTTATTCCTGAATCCTTCTGCCCCCAGATGTGTGTGGTCAGTATACCCCATTCAGCCTCCTTTCCCATTTACAACCATAAAAGGAAAATTGACACTCCTGTCTCCTTCTGGAGAACTGCAGGCCTCCTGCACCCATCATTAGCTGCATTGATTTCAGATGAGTACCCAGATGGGGTAGGAGGGAGAAAAAGAGATTCATTAGACTAAAAGAAAGAAAGCAAAATGGACACACAGTGTGGTTGCATTGATGTTTCCCCTGCTATTACTCAGGGGAAATGGACAAATACTGCTACATCTGTTTGGTGACCTTCCCACTTGCTAATGCTGTTTTAATAAGGAAAAGGACAAATGTTCTGATCAAGCGGACATGGTTAGAATACTGCCTGTTTGCATGACAACAGATAGATGTAGGATGGAGTAAACAACTTAATCTGGACAAGTGGAATATTAGACACAACTGCATGCAAAGCAAAGGTACTTCCTTAGTAGAACAATGGCATCAAAAGGAGCTGGATATTGTAACGTACTGTTTCAGCAACCTCATTGTATTTGAGGCACTCATTTCATTTGCAAATATGTCAAGTAACTAGGAGAAAGGGCGGGGGGGGGGGGACACCAGATTGGTCATTAACAGCAGGCTGGTGTAAAGAGGACAGCAAACAAGATGTAGAATATGGCCTCCTGCTAGAAACAGGAGGATTTTTCTTCTCTATTTGTCTTGCCCCAGCTGAAAGAGGCGCAGTCAAAATTTGGTCAATTTGGTTGTCAAAAAACCACTCATCTTCTCTACTAGAAGGGAAGGAGATGCACTGCCTTTCCTGTCCAAGTATATCTGTAGCAAAAGTTGACAACTTCAGTGTGTCTGAGACCAAAGGGGTTGCTCACAGCACAGGTCTTAGGCCTTCACAGCACCAAGACATTTCAGTAAATGTTGATTTTCTTTAGTTGCCTAAACCAGAAATGCCCAAACATCCATTTCCAATCTTGAGCTTTGAGGTATCAGGGAAGGAGAAATGTGTGAACAGTTCTTGACCAGTTGTATACAAAGATTGCCCAGGAGTAAGACCCAGGCTTTGTAGCACCGCTGGAGGAGCAGAGGCCTGCACTATATTAGAGGAGTCATGTACCGGGTGTCCGCCAACAAGCTTGCTGCAACCTCTAGCTCTCCGGTCAAGAGTGGCGAAGTCACATGCAGGAGCCACACCAGAGCAGCATAACTCGATTCTGCACTCGGATTCCCAGGCAGTTCTCCACCCATCTCCCCTAGCAGGTCGGCCACAAACTGGTACATTGCAAGCCGAGCGGTCCAGCGGAGCCTAGCCATCATTTGCCAGGCCTGGCAGAAGAAAGAGAAGAAGAAAGAATACTGCATGTATTACAACTGCGTTGGCAAATGCAACTGCTGCGAGAACTGCCCTTATATCCATGATCCAGAAAAAGTGGCTGTCTGCACAAGGTTCCTTCGCGGGACGTGCAATAAGAAAGATGGAATGTGTCCATTTTCGCACAAAGTTTCCAAGGACAAGGAGAGGTTACTGCTGAAAAATCAGCAGTAGCTGAACATACCCTGAAATAAACTGGACATGAAATCTTCTTCCAGGACACAGAGGTACTGGACAACACTACCAATCACTATGTCAGAGTACACAGGGAAGCCATTGAAATCCACAAACATAAGCACAGTTTCAACAAAAAAGAAGAAAGTCTAAAAATCAACAAAGCCTGGCTTCTAGTACTCAGAACTGCAGTCTGCAAAAGGTCAAAACTCAATGATTGCCACCCAGCCACCAGCAACAGTGATCAGTCCATGGTTTCCTAGCCTGGGCGCTTGGGGGGGGGGACCTCCAGCTTTTTCCAATAGGAATGCATTGTTTTAATGCATTCCTATGGGAAAATGAAAAATGAAGTAAACGAAACAGAAATTTCTGTTTTGTTTTGTTTCCTTTTTCTTTGATGGGTCTGTTCATTATTTGTTTCATCCCGTAATGGAACAAATAAGGTATGACAAAAAAAAAGTTTCGTTCCCATCTCTAATTATATGTCATTGTGACAGAATCTTCACAGAGATGTGGCTTCAAATGGATTGGTGTCCCTGCTACAACCCCGCCCTCCCCAGACACTGCCAACCCACCACTAATGTATTACAGTGTCCTGTATTCTGTGCATTTGACTATTGCCTTAAAGGTAGCTTCTGGATTATTGCTTAGGAAATTAATCATGAATAAGTGCCTGAGAAGAATAAGGGACCAAGTGCAATTATATGTGTGTCCATTCAAACACCTGTCACAGTGACCTCAGTGAAGCTTACTCCCAGAAAATTGTGCAGGTTGGCAACATGAAACTCCAATTTAGGTATACATTTTTAGGGAGTGAGCTCCACTGAACCAATTGTTTCCAATTAGAAATAGGATTGTGGTAAACACACATACACAAACGTGCACGTACACATACACATTTTTACAAATATTGTCTTAGCCAAGTTTCTGTGCTCTTTCCCCCCTCAAAATTATCATTTGTGTGTGTGAATAAATAAACAGAAAGTAAGTAGATACAACATTCTTTTCAAAGTCCACTCATGGAACAATAATATTTCCAAGGAATGTTATAATTAGAGATGGGCACGAATCGAAAAAAAATTGTTTTTCGTTGCGGGTCCATTTCAGTTCATTTTTGTTTTTCATGAATTTTTTGAAAATAATTTGTTTTGTTTTTTCATTTTCCATTTTTCATTTTTACCCGCTTTTTGCGTGACTTAAAGCATTTCTGCGCATGGACGTCCCCCAATGCCCCAGACCAGAGGGAAAACACTAAAAAAATGATGCTGGCAGAGACACAGTACAGACTAGGTACACAGGGAGGCTGCAAAGGCAGTGGCGGGCGTTGCCCAGGGCGTAAGGCAGCCGCAGAGTGACTGCACTGCAGGGCAGGGGAGGATACTCACTGAGAGGTACACATGCACACAGTGAGACTGCAAGAGAAATCTCTTCTTTCTCTCCCCTAAGAGCCAGGCTGCAGCCAGCAGGAACACAGAGACACACACCTGCCTGGCTGGCCTAAAGTAACGAGTTGCAGAGACTGCAATCCCACCCTAACTCTCACCGCAGACTGCAAGGGGCTGCCAAAGCTTTTTATGCCCTCTGTGGCTGCCACACCTACCCAGTCTGCAACCTGGGCATACTATTGGTTGAAATTGTCCAAGAATTTACATGATCCCATCACATGGCTTGCATCCATCTTGTGACTGGAATCCATTTTGTGTCATCCTTAAAGGGAAAAGAAAAAATACATCACGATGGGAGAAAGAAAAAAACAAACGTTTTAAGGACCGCAACCCCCTGGTAGGTAATAATTTCAAATAATTATCACTGCATTTTTATGGATGTCCAGGGCATTTTAATACCCAAGAAATCAATATTAGGCATCTGGGAGCCATTTTGGGTCAATGTCCCCTAACTCCCCTTAAAGGAAAAGAAAAATACAGCGATCTGAGAAAAGACATAAATGCACATTTTAAGGATCCCAACCCCTCTGGTAGGTGTTATCAGGCAGAATAAATAATAATTGCTGGGTTTTTACGGATATTCAGGACGTTTTTTAACATTTTAAAACAGCTGATTTCATTGCGCGTCGCCATTAACGAAAACAAAATGTAATGAACCTAATTTTCGTGGTTCTGTTCGGTTCATTCCAATTTCATCACAATTTTTGTTATTCATTTCGTTACATAACAAAACAAATAACAAATAACAGAATGAATTTTTTTTATTTCGTGCCCATCTCTAGTTATAATAATCCTATAAAACACACTGTAAAATATGTTTTAAGGAACATTAATGATTCTTTGTTATTGACTAAGAGTCTTTGAATTTCAGCTACTATCATTCACATTTCTTACACTGCTTTTTAATGTGGATTTTTTAAAAGAAGTATCTCTTAATATTCTGCTGCTGTAAATGCTATTCTGTGCATCTGTGTGCATAAATACTTGGTGAAGAAATGCTTACAGTTGTAAACCACCCAAAGTGGACTTCATTGCTAGATGAGAAGTACAAAAATCAAATAAATAAATAAATAAATAAATAAATAAATAAATAAATAAATAAATCTGGAGAAAAACGACATGAACATAGAGCCCCAGTCCTGGCATAACTTCATTTGCTCCCTCTTAGTTTCTGTGCTCAATTCAAGGTGCTCTTAATGGTTTAAGATCTTGATATTATCTGGAATCTCTCTCCCTCAAAACAGCTACCCTTCCACCTGCTCCTTGCAGACCATGATGTTAAAGATAATGACACCAAAGGAGGACAAAAGAGTTAACACCAGGAACCTGACCCATTCCTTTTGGAGCAAGTTCGTAACAAAGGTGAATTGGGCACCTTCCTTTATGGTTTTTAAGAAATTTGTAAAACCAGTAGTATTTAAAGCCACCTTTTATTAATGGTTTTGCTGCCACTAATGTTCAAATGTTTTAGTTTAATTCTGTTTGAAGATAGGCTTTAACTGGTGGCAAGATTTTGTCTGTTTTATAGTAGTTCTTATATGATATTTTGTATGAGTCCTTCTATGTGATTTAACATGTTACAAATCATCCAGATAGTGTGGCCCTATCGGTGCTATACAAATTGAAATCATACATACATACATACATACATACATACATACATACATACATACATACATACATACATACATACATACATACATACATACATACATACATATGGTTTGGCCTCTTATTTGATGCTTACCATTAGAGATGGGCACGACTTGAAAAAAAAATTTTCGAGTTGTCGTTAGTCGGGCCGGTTCCGTTTCGGCTCGTTTCCGTTTTTCGCGAAAATTTGCAAAAATTAGTCGGTTCGTTTTTTCGTTTTTTCATTGTCGTTAGTACTGGTTCGGGGAGGGGGTAGCGGGCTCCTGGAGGGAGCTGCAGGAGTCAGCCAGAGCCACAAGTGACGGACTGGCAGACTCTTTGCACCCGCTGTGTCTCACGTACTTGCATGTAGTGCAATGCAAGTAGATCTGGCTTAGGGTTAAGACGGCTTAGCGCAACGGCTAGGGTTAGGCTAGTTACGGGTGAGGTTAGGGTGAGTATTGGGGTGCATCTGGGTGCCTCTCTGACCCACTTAGAAGGACAGTGTACTGGCGTATGGGTTAGGCTTAGGGTTCGGGTTTGGGCTACGATTAGTGGGCTGTTTATGCCCGATTGGCACATCCCAGAAGTCTCTGTGGTCAACCTGGCCAAGTGGCCATGCGATTGGTGGAAAATTTGCATGGTCTACTCCCATGGGAGAGCCCATCATTGCAAATGTGCAGGTGTAAAAAAATAAAATAAAATAAAATAAAATAAAATCAACGGAGACTTTTTTTTGCAAGAAAAACCCACTGCTGCTACTGTAAAAGTTCAAGCATTTAAAATAGCTAATTTTCACATGTTTCTGTGGTGCTTTGGTGGGGTTTTGGGCAACAATTTCAAAAAAAATATTGCGGTCGCCATTTTGGATCCCCCCCCACCGCATGGCAAATGGATGCGCCCTCCCAGCCTGGTACAGTAAGCAAAACCTGGCCATGCGATTGGTGGAATGGCTCCAAAACTTTGCATGGTCCACTCCCATGGGCGAGCCTTGCGAACGCAGGTGTAAAAAAATAAAATAAAATAAAATAAAATAAAATCAACGGAGACTTTTTTTTGCAAGAAAAACCCACTGCAGCTCCTGTAAAAAATTCAAGCATTTAAAATAGCTAATTTTCGCATGTTTCTGTGGTGCTTTGGTGGGGTTTTGGGCAACGATTTCAAAAAAAAATATTGCGGTCGCCATTTTGGATCCCCCGGCATGGCAAATGGATGCCCCTCCCCTGGTACCAGCAGCGCAGCAGTAGCAATAGCCAAGGAGAGGGGGGCCCCCCCCCCCCAATAAAAAACACCCTTCTGGCCTGGTAGGTGCCCTCAGACAGTTTTCGCCTACTTTTAGGGCCGGGAATCGGGTTTTTTTTTTAACTTTTAAAAACTTTTTTTCTGTGCCGCTTGGCATTGCGCGATGCAAGTAACGAGCACGACAAATCAGACCAAATTGTTCGTTCGTCGGTTCGAGCTCGAAGTCTGGGGCAGTAATTCCCGTTACCGTTTCCGTAGAGTAACGGAAACGAGTAACGGAAACGGAAACGGGAATACCGCTAAGTCGTGCCCATCTCTACTTACCATGGGAAGAACTGAACATGTTTTTTTCCCTCTCCAACAGAATGAAAAGGCAAGGTTAGCAGAATGTCAAGCTGCCTCAGGCAGTGGATTCAGGATGCTATAAAAGAATAGCAAATTATTAACTATTTAGCTGTTGTGAGTTTTTTGAACTGTTTGGCCGGGTTCTGGAAGCTTCCAGAACACAGAATAAAAACTTCCAGAACACAGTCAAACAACCCAAAAAACTCACAACAGCTTTCAGATCCTGGCTGTGAAACCTTTCAAGAATACATTAATTATTTAATTTGTTGTTGTTGTATTTTACTGTTGGAACTGAGAAGATGCATCAGCGGGATTTTATGCCTCTTCAGCTAAAACAATGTATCCAGTTTTGGACACTATGCAGTATTGACTGGCCTGTTTACTGCTTTTTTCCTGCCAAGGCAGTAAAATGTCTCCTTTTGAATAACCAAAATCAGTTAAGATTTATACTGATTTAATAATCATGTTATATCCCTGAAGGTATTGCAGAAGTTTTGAATTTTGAGTTAAATTTATCTGGCTTCACAGAAGAACTCCAGAGATTCACAGGGCAGAATAGCGTCAAGTTCCCCCTTTTCCTTATTAACTGGCACCTACAGACTCAATAACTCACTCTGAGACATTAGTAGCAGAAAGAATAAAAAGTATTGTTACTTACAATTGAACAGATCAAACAGCAAAACTAACAAACAGGACTGCTTGCAGCAAGAGGCCTCAGCAGACTACAGACTGCCAACAGACAACAGAGATGATGAAAGCAGAGCAGAGATGTGGGGCTCTCTTTTGAATTCAGAGACGGGGAAGGATAGATTGATAGTCGTTCTCTCCCAGAAAGGTCCCTTCCAGCAAAACCTATGAAAGGCAGCATAAGAGGGTACAGTCCGTTAAATGCTTTTATATACACTGTTTTATTATTGTTCTTTATTGTATTGTTGTAAACCATAGTTCCTTCTGGAAGGAAGTTCCTTCTGGAAGATGAGCGGTGTATAAATGTATAAATGCATAAATAAATAAATAAATAAATATTATAGATACAAAAACCCCAACAGAAACTGGGAATTCCCGTAAATTCGATTCATCTTTCTTCAACTGGTAACTTACAAATTATTTAGGGTACAGCTCCCATCAGTCCTTGTCAACACAGACAGAGGTCAAGGATAAATAGTAACTTTAATCCAAAACAACTGCATGGTATCATATTGGAGTAGTTCTGTAAGGAAGCCTGGGATATTGGAAAAGTGTCCCAATATTCCTATTAGAATGCAATTTTTGAAATTTTAAATACCAATTTAAATGTTATCTGTCCAAAAGGCGCCAAAAAATCAAATGTGTTTTAAAATCAGCTCAGCTAGACTTTGGAGAGCAAACAAGAAATCCAGTACAAAACTATGTGGACATCAGCATGATGGGTAAAAGTTACAACTCAGAAAATACCTTTTTATAGGCTTCGAGAACAGGCAAGGTCCTGGGCATTGTTCCCTTCTTTACAGATCAAAAAAGGAAGACCTAAATCACTATGAATTGGTAGCTACCAAGAAATGTCTAGAACAGCAAACATATTGCAAGCATAGGTTTCTTAAAAATGATTCATTCCAGGCTGATCATATTTCTTGCCTTGATAAGAGTTACAAGCTAGGTACATACGGGGAATGCTGTGGATTAAAGATGGGCACAAAATAAAAAAACCACATGCTGTTTCGTCATGTCGTAAGGTTACAAAACATTTCATAATGTAACAAAATGGCAGAGAGCATTTTGTTATGAAATGAAATGAAACACCATTTTTTACTGTTGAAATGAAATAATTTGTGAAGTTTCTTCCTCCATTCTCTTGTTCTGGCCACTGCCGCCCAGCTGGTTTTGACAGCTCTAGCTGTCAAAACCAGCTGGGTAGCAGTAGACAGAATGGGAAGGCAGAGCAGGGTTTTGAATATCCCACTGCCTGCTCTCTTCTCCCATTGTTGCCCCTGCCTACCAGGTGTGTGTGTGTGTGTTTTTGACAGTTCAGGCTGTCTCCTCCCCACAGCCTGAGCTATCAAAAAAACCCCACCTGGGGTGGTTGGGAATGACAACGGGAGAACGGAGCAGGATATTCAAAACTGTGCTCTGCTGTCCCTTCTCAGCCAGACAAGGGGTGGAGGGTGCTACACCCACTCAGTCCTTGCCTGGCTGAGAAGGGACAGTGGAGCAGGGTTTTGAATTTTGCACCGCAGGAGCACCCTTGCTGCTGCAGTAAGGGATTCAAAACCATGCTACACTGTCCCTTCTTAGCCAGGCAAGGGGTGGGGGTTAGTGCATACACTCGATCCTTGCCTGGCTGAAAAGGGCACAGCAGAGCACAGTTTTTAATTCCATGCCACAGCAGTGAGGATGCTCCTGCGGTGTGGAATTCAAAACCATGCTCAGCCAGGCAAGGGTTGAGTGGGTGCACCACCTGCCCGCCCTTTGTCTGTCTGGGAAGGGCGCAGTGGGAGTGGGCTGACAGGGCAAGCACTGACTTCACTGCTCGCCCTGTCAGCCCCCTGCTGTGTTGGGGGATCCTGGTTGCCAAGGATACAGCAGGGGGCTGACAGGGCAAGTGATGAGCCAGCCCCCTGGTGTGTCAGGGAAGCTGCGATTCCCCCCCCCCCACACACACACACTGTATAGAGTAGAGTTTCAGAATAGTTTCATTTCATATACTTTTGGGGAAAATTTTTACTAATGAAACAAAACTACTAAGAAAAGGAAAGCAAAGGAAAGCAAATACTATTTTTCCATTTTGTGCCCATCTCTACTGTGGATGTTGTATACCTTGATGTCAGCAAGACTTTTGACAAGAGCCTCAGGTTATTCTAAGGAGAAGGAGATAAAATGCAGGCTAGATGAGTTACCTTTAGGTGAGTTTGCAGGTAGGTTAGAAACTATATCCTCTGAGGGATTCACTCCAAGTCCAATCTAAGAGCCTATGTCTAAAATTCCCAGAATTCCCTGGCTTGAACATTCTGGAAGTTATTGTTAAATAGGCTTGGCTCTGTGTTTGGAGCATTATGTTGGACACATATGAAGACCTCTGTCTTTACGCTAGTCAGACATTAGAAGGATCCTTTGCATAAGAGCATATCTCACATCTAAATAATAAATAAATAATGCTGGATTGCACCAAGGAGAAACAGTTCCTGTCCCACACACCCTGTGTATGCTTGTGTGTCTGGAATGGAAGCTGAGAGAGAACAATTGGTGTGAATATTTCACAGTACAATGCAAAGGTCATTTCTCCCTTGAATCTGGAGTTCACCGTGGTTCCATTTATTTGTAAAATAAGCAAAAAAACATGAGGTAGGTTCCACATAAAGCATTGGCTTCAAATCTTTTTATTACTTCTCCATGTTATAAAAAGTATGACTCAGATAAATTTATTGCCTCATCAAGGAACATATGATATTCTAGAATGCGATTTATTTCATGATTTCATACCCAGCTCTTAATTTTTTCTTCTAACAATATCCTAGTTAATATACCACTCCACTCAGTAACTAATGTGAAAATATATGAAAGTAATAAGTACAGAAACTAACAGTGATGGTGACTTTGTTATAAAAACAGGTGCAAGAACTCCAGACAGGAGGGAGAAAGTCCTCTAGAGAGAACAGCTTGGGCTAAAAGCATGTTTTTCTTTTTTAAATCGACAATTAAAAAGAAAACAGCAGCCTACCTCTATAAACATTTGGATTTCTTCCAAAAGAAACAAATCCAGCAAAATGTGCTTTGGGTATCAGACTTCTCACCAGCCAGGTGCTCTTGAAAAGAAGAGTTGGGGGGGTGTTAATCAAGTATGCAATACAGGATAGTTCTCATTTGTATTTTTATTGGGCTAGACTTGCACCCATGTGTCTACATGTAAAGTCTATCCTCACAGACAGGAAAATGTGTCAAGGGCAAAATAAAGAATAAATAAAATAGCTGGCCACCCAAAACCTAAACTGAAATAAACATTTTAGGAGATCTGGGAGGCTGGGTTTGTTTTGTTTTTGTTTTGAGGTTTTACATGATGTTCTGGCAGACACTAAGAAAACATTGGGGTAGAAAACCCGGTCCCCAAGCCTAGCAATGGGTACTCCAGCCTGCCCTTAAGAATAGCTCTACTGTGTGCCTTGGTAAGAAGTAGTCTGAAGCTGACATTCTGAAGATTCTTCTTGAGCGGACGTCTCCTTAGAATGTAGCTCTCCCAGCCAAGGAAATCAATAGGCAGTGTGTCTCCTGGAAGACTGGATGACCAGTAGCTACAAACCTAGCACCAAGCTTCTAAGTAGCCATAGTCTGTCTCTGGGTTGTACATCCTTGTGCTGTAACTAACAAACATTCCCACATTTATTTATTCATTTCCCCTTCTAAACACATGTGGGGTGGCTCACTGCAGAGAGATGTACAGCCAGCCCAAAGGGATGGTGGTGGTGGTGGCAAGGCTCCACAGCACAGCAACTACCACATCTAGTGTCCTGTTTGCTCTCTGTGGCCAGGATAGGAACATGGGTGTTGTGTTTTCCGTTGAAGTTTCTCCTCTCATGACTAACCTTCCCAGTGAAGGGAATGAACCATGCCAACAAGTCTAGGGCCTATAGAGTTCCAGGCCATTGTTTGCCGTGGGGGCGGTAGAGATCAATGGGCTCAGGTTTGTGATGATCCACAAACTTCCCTAAATCCACTCCTCCCTAAATTCCACATGTTGGCCTGAGTTCCCAGCAGGGTGAAAAATATGTGAGAGATTTATCAAAGCACACTGTGTTAAACTAGTCAGCTCAGCTGGTTTTGCGGTAGCAGGGATGGTGCTTTCTGCTGCCACACAGTGTAAACTTCCAGTGGTAGAAGTGTGTCATCAGGCTTCACAGTAACAAGACCTCTTAATACCTCCCTCTGCCTCTGCCTTAGCTGGAAAAGGTTAGACTTGCTTACTAAGTGGGCTTAGTTTGGATGAAACTCGTACACTTTTTGCTTTAGAATGATGGCTTTTCTCATATTTGAATGTATACAGGTTTAATCAATGCATTGGCTGGCATCCCTATGAGTGATCAACAAAGATTACAGTCAATTGTCAGCCTTATTAATTGTTCTTTGGGCTATTTTCTAGAAGTTGAATGCCATATTGTCAGTTAATGTGATTATTCTTTGAAATGGAACTTACCCTCATTTTCACTGCAATAGATCGGATCAGGGAGCAGTGTGCAAGACTAAAGGACAAAGATATGAATCCTTATCTGGAAGATAATTTCCACAGGACAAATTCTGTAGTTTAGATATTAGTTATTCACTAATGATTTGAGCTATACTTCTTAATTTTTATTGGAAGTCAGTTGTGATGCTTCTGTTTACTAAATAAGATGAAGAATCAGGTTTCCACTGAAAGAGACACACATCCAGCAGTTTGGCCTTTTGTGGATTTCTTAGTGTCCATTGTTTCTGGAACACTCAAAGCAGCCCATTCACTCTACAGAAACATAGGAGGGAAACGTTTTGTATGGGTGCAAGTGGGATTCATAAGTGTGTCAATTCATTTTAAGGATCAAAACAGAAACTGAGCCTTTGCTGAACATTTCTGGGAGCTGTGAGATGGCTTTCATGTTAAATGAAACACAGTGCTGCAGCTGAATGGCCATCCAATATGGGGTGGAACTGCATCTCAAACAAAAGAGGCTCACATCCTTTAAAGTTGTACAACGGGCTTATACAAGAGCCTTATGAGTATCCGTATTGTATTGGTGCAAATAGATTTTCCATTAGATGCAATGTTGTACCGCCCCACCCCCCCACCCCAGGGCTAAAAGGAACACAGTTGCATGCACGTCATATTTCTTAACGGAACACTGCCAAGGCAATTAAAGGAATGTAGCACATGCCATATTTTATGACAACTCTGCTTATTACTGGAGAGGCGTTATCAGAATAGCCCAAAGTGCTAAAATGAATAATGTATGAGTCCCAAGCAGCCTCTGATTTCCAAGGAACCTGAGAGTGAACAATTGTTTCATCTCTTTGCCCCCTTTTCTGAACCTAGTGGGAACAAACTGGCCTTTGGCCCTCTTGCTCTCAACCATTACCTTCCCACCCTGAGCTCTTTCAATATGAAAGAGCCTTGTAGGAGCAGCATTCTCTCTGTCACACACACACACACACACACATGCCCCCCTCCTCGCTGGTCTTCACCTTCACTCACTCTCCAGGGCACAGCTGGGGAGGCCCACTGCAAAGCTCTCCTCAGAGGACCACACAAAGAGCGGGACTACTGTGTTGCAGCTGTGACAAACCCGCGAGTCTTTCCCAGCCACCTCAGCCACATATTCCAGAGTCGGCAAACAGATGCATTTAAGCTGAGGCTCGAGGGGAAGAAACCTGGCACAAGGCCTTTGAATCCGATCTGTGCTCAGAGGCTTCCAGGCCTTGCCATGTTGTGTTCAGGACCAGCCTTCTGGAATGTAGCATGCTGTGTGTGTGTGTGTGTGTGTGTGTGTGTGTGTGTGTGTGTGTGTGTGTGTGTCTTGCACAGTCGGGTGTCTTGCCTCCCAGCAGTCTGAAGCACCTGCTGAATTGATGACACACAACAATTCCAGCCTTGGGTTTACAGTGTGGCTTCTCAGTTTCATTATCTTATTCTCTCCCCCCCCCCCCACACACACACCCAACACACACACAAACACTTCCCTGTGCTTCACTTCTTGCATCAGATGAAATCTGGGAGGCTATTATCCTCCTGCCTTCCTGATGCAACACATCTATTTTTCTTACTTATTCAAGCAATTGTTCGGTTTCCCACCCACTTCACACAAACGTCCCTCAAGAGATGCAGTTTTAACAATTTAATCTATACAGGCCTAGTGAGCTGTGAAATACACTGCTGTACATTATCTGGGGAATATTAGCTGTTCCCCTGGGTTGAGAGGATATGAAACTTTAGCTGAGCAATCAGGTTTATGTTGTAACAGAACCTTCAAGCCAAATTACTGATATGCCAAAGTGCAGGAGGATCTGGCTCTTTAAGGAGGTGGAAACGTGCTTACAAGACCTCTTATGGCAGTTTACCTGCCCTTAAGCAAAACCTGGCCCTGGCAGTACCACCCCCTTTTAACCAAGATTGGTTGTAAATCTCTGAAGAGATAATCTCTTTCTTCCAGAGACTATGTAATGCTGAGTTTGCTGTGATTAGTCCAATTGCTGACTAGGATTAGGAATAGGAATAATATGCACTGAGTCGCCAGCTTTAATAATTTAACAACATGTTTTAAACTTGTAACTGTGATGTTTTGTTTTTTGCATGCCAATAAGGGCTAATTGATTCATAGATTGTTTTCCCCTTACCTAGAGGGGCGCTGCAGAGGTGCAGAAGGAGTAGTAGTAGGAAACGTCAATTTCATGTAGCAAACAATTTCACACTGGTGATTTCAAGCTATTTTGGAGTAACGACTCTACTCCAGGTTTAGTCTGAACCTTACAAGATCTATCCAAGGTCATGAATGCTATTTCCCCAATGAATGCTGTTAAGCCAAACAACTCTTAAGTATCTACAAATCAAAATAAATAAATAAATAAATAAATAAATAAATAAAGCAGTAAAAAAAGTATAAGTAGAGCAGACTGCATCTAAGATTTGTAAGGCGGCTGTTAAAACTCCAACGGTTTCCCGCTCTTAAGTTGAATTGCTCGTAACTAGAGCTGCTCGTAAGTAGAGGTAGCACTGTACATTTAGTGCCTGTTATGTTCCATGCTGTACAAGACAAGTGTGCACTACCTTGACGTGACACACCCCACACACCTTTCTCAATTGGCTTCAGCAGTTCTAGAGCATGGGGCTCATATTTTTTTAGGGGACTCCTCTGACAGGGATATGACAGCATCTCTGATGTACATCTATCATGTGCTGTCAAGTTGCTTTCAACATATGGAACCTCTATAAATGAGTAACCAGTAGAGATCGACACGAACCGAAAAAATGGCTATTCGTTTTGGTTTGGCTCATTTTAAGGATTGTTTTGTTTCGTTTTGTTTTTAAAGAATTTTTAAAATAGTCATTTCATTGGTTTGTTTTGATTCATTAGTGCTGACAGCACGGCCCTGGGGCGTGTCTTTTATTTTTATATATTTTTATTTATTTAAAGCACTGACCTGGCCACCCCTGGGGCCATGTCTATGCTCCTTTTTTATTTTATTTTATTTTATTTTTTATTTTTACTTCTAGGTTCCTGGCCCGCACTACAGCTGTAGCACAGGCTAGTGGGCTTCCCCCCCAAGCGCCGACAGCATGGCCCCTGGGGCCCAGTCGGTGCTTCTTTTATTTTCTTTTGTGTTTTTCTTTAGTTTAGGGTGCTGACCCTGCCACCCCTGGGGCCGGGTCGGTGCTGCTTTATTTTATTTTATTTTTATTTTATTTTTATTTTTTTTTTACTTCCGACCACGTGGCCACGCTACAACTGTAGCACTGGCTGGTTGGCTTTTCCCTGCAGCCAGGAAGACTGAAGACTAGCACCAGGTAGGAGACATTGCCGCCATTAATGAACCAAACCGAACCACACCGAATAAATTTTGTTTGGTTCGGTTTGGTTCATTCTAAATTTACTCTGGGGCTTGTTATTCTTTTGGTTAGGTAACAAAATGAATAACGAATAACAAAATGAACTAAAAGTTAGTTTCGTGCCCATCTTTAATTTGCAGCACTGCTCTTAGATGGCTATTTTTTCCCGAAGTCACAGCTTCAGACTTTGTGTCACAAACGTAGGTCATTTTCCTGCTAATCTCTTTGGCCTCATTACACTCATTCTTGTATGTCTTGATTAGAGATGGGGCTGAACTGAAAAAAAGAATTTGGCCAATTTGTCAAAATTCATTGATTTGTATTCATCACAAATGGAGTCCTCCTATGAATATGAATTGATGGTTTTTTTTTACAATATTAATTTATTAGTTCATTTGGCTATAAAATGGCTTCTAAGGCACTTAGAGAAACTAAATTGGAGGGAAGCACACCAGGACTCTGCTCTACAATCCCTTCAGGTCTGGTGGAGAGTAGATTTTTGATATCTGAATTATACAACCCAAAATAAAGGCGCTTCCTATGACACTCCATATAATCCCTCCAAATTTGGTGAACATCAAGTTTTCCCTACCCAGTTGTTAAAGGGCACTTTACTGGGAGGCCTCAATTTGTGGATGTATAAATCAGATGTCTGAAACCCAGTCTTCACCAAACGTAGAGATATTGTAGAGAAGAGTTGGCAGATGCCTCTCTGCAAGCTTGATGTCTCTGGGTTTCTGGGGTGAGTTTCATGGGGGGGCTCTTTGGAGGTTCATAACTCAGATATCTGAATGCCAATCTTCACAAAACCTGGACAGGCAGAGAAAGGATATCTGCAAATCTGGGGGCTGTAGATTCTCTCTCTCTCTCTCTCTCTCTCTCTCTCTCTCTCTCTCTCTCTCTCTCTCTCTCTCTCTCTCTCTCTCTCTCTCTCTCTCTCTCTCTCTGTGTGTGTGTGTGTGTGTGTGTGTGTGTGTTACAGCATTTTAGAGGGGAGCCAAATTGATTCATTGATTTGTCAATTCATCACTTGAAATTTGTCAATTCATCAGCCACAACAGCAACAACAACAACAACAATCACCATTTTTAAAAAAAACCATCTCTAGTCTTGATCCACTCTGTTGGCAAGTAGTAGCTATTTAACCTGTGTTTTCTCCAGAAACACATCTATGTCCTGGTTCAGTTTAAAGACTCATTTGTCTGAAGACAAATGCTATGAATCTCCATAAAGCAACACAAGTGAGTCTTGGATCAAATTGAGGCTGAACTCTCAATGCAAAAGTAAATCTAAAGCTGTTGTACTTCAGGAATGTCATAAAAGACATGGCACACTGGAAAAGACAATGTCGGGGAAAGGTACAGGCAGCTAGAAAAGAGGAAGACTAAAAGAGGATATGGATAGACCCAACAAAGGAGCCATAGATGTGAGTTTATAAGAGTTGAAAAGGCCTGTTAAGGACAGGAAATTTTGGAGATTATTCATTGATACAATTGGAGGAGACATAGGGCCTTTTTTTACATGACCCCTAAGATCCGCTGGCCACTTAAATTCGGACCAGAGATCTTAGGGGTTCCTCGCTCTTCCTCTGTCCCCACCCCCCTCCGCACTTCCTGGTTGCTGGCTGCCTGAGGGACGGAGAAAAAAGAAAGAAAAGAATGCCTTCTTACCTCCGTTTTGTTCCGGGCAGCATTCAGATCTCTTAAAGGGGCAGGGCGCAAAGAAAGAACAAACGGAAGCCAGGAGAGCCCCGCACTCACTATCCTTACACCGGATCAAATATTTGTCACCTCCAAAAAGCAGGTACAAGAAAACTGCTGTTTGGTCTTGCTAAAGTGGGCGGGGTCGCACTTAATTGTCTGCAAAGTCCGGAGCTGGTGGGTAAACATTTTTAAGGTCCGGACCTTGCAGCCATTTGCGGCGGAGCTTAGGGGTCGTGTATAAACGCCCTTAAAGCAAACAACTTTGGAAGATACTGCAGATGTTCATTCATTCATTCATTCATTCAATTGCTACTTTCTTTTGGTGAAGGGATTCAATTATTGTTGTTGTGAGCTTTCCAGGCTGTTTGGCCACATTTTGGATGTTTTTTTTCTTCCTAATGTTTTGCCAGTCTTTGTGGCTGGCATTTTCAGAGGGCAGGAGTGCAGGGAACTAGAATTCTCTCTGTGCTCTGGTGTAGTGTATGAGTTTATTGAATATCTATCTATATCTGTAGGATGGGGATTAAGGGTTTCCTGTGATCTGGGTGTTTCTTGTGATGAGGGTTTCATTGTCCTCTGGGTGGATTATCTGTATATGTGGTTGATGGATTCAATGATTCTTTTGCAATAATACTATGAGTCAGTGCAATAATGAATTCCTTTTAAAAAGTAGTAGAGAAACTGCTTTTATCCAGCTGTTCTATGAAACAGAATGTATATCTTCACATACGTGACCATATGCTGAAACATTACAGGAGAAAGTCAACATACCAGCAACTTCAGGACATAATGACCATCATGACCATCAATCACTACTATATTACATGCTTTGACATGGTCATTAATGCATGTGAAAAAGAAGTGATTTACAAAGGCAGAACTTGTTTGCAGCTTGACATAGTGAGTGGACTAGACCATGGTTTCACATTGTCTAAATATCATCAAGCTTTCTGAGCTGTCTTTACATTTCCTTCTGCTTCTGAAAAATGTATCATTAGACTTTCCTAGCTGGATGAGTGATACTTTCTTCATCACCCATCACTGGCATGATTTCTGAAGTACATATAATTTAAGCTGTCATCTTCAGCATCTAGCAGCTACATACTGCTCTGATTCTCCACATGTTCCACTTCTCCTGGTAGATGTTCTCTTCCCAAAGGAAATTTCAGTTAAACAAAACAAAACAAAACACGACTGCTCACAAACCAAATTCAGAAAGAACAAATGTCTCCCAAGTTGTTTGATAGACACACAGCTGGGACAATTTCCTGAAAAACCTGCAATTTGATACCAGCAAAATGAAAGAAAAATAAAGACGACAAAAACAGTGAGGCATCTTAAAGACTAATTGCTATATTTTAAGGGGAGCTTTCATGGACAAGTCCACTTCCTTAGACATCGAAAGCTCATATTAAGATATTGCTGTTAATCTTTTGCCTGAAATGCTGGCACAGACAAACAAAGCTATCTCTTTTACGAATTCTAGACTGGTGCACCTTGCAACAAGCCTCTTTACATTTTGATAACATTTCGGCCTAACTCTTGGATCCTTGTTCTTCTTCCTAATACAATCTTTCCTATGCAAGGCTGTCTGGGGGACACTGGGTGTAGTGAATTCATTATGGAGTGGTACGGTTCCTGCCATCTGGAACAACACAGTGGGAATCCCAGTTTTTAAGGAGCTATTCCAGATCCATTGCTTTGATTATAAACTGAGCAGTGTTTTCTGACTGCCTTGGAGGGCTGCGGTTATCTCAATTCATCTATGCCATTCTGGGTTTTGGCCTTGGGCGAGAAACTGTCTTGGCCATTGGGAAATAGATAGCAAGACGGCAAACCTACTGATTCTTCTGCTATTCTAAATAACATCCATAACCTTGGACTCTGATATCCTTCTGGATTGTTCCTCAAGGATGAGACCCAGAGACAAGATGCTATGCAGGCTGTGAACATTTCTGGAGGGACTTTTCCTCTATCTGTTTGGCAAGAACCTTTGTGTTACTTCAAGATTCTATTTTATCCTCTGTGTTTTTCAGTCTTCATTTCTTCTAGGTATTTTGCTTGCTTTGTGTTTCCAAGCAATAAATACGTAGATCACTTGTTGCCAAATTTCCCTGACAATTGCTTTGTGCTTGAGTTAGAAGTGGTTAACTGATGGGGAAAAAGGAGTCAACTTCTGGGATTTTCTTTTGTCTAATGTCACTTTGTGAGTGGCAGTGAACAGAAGAGGGTGTCCTGTAGACCATGTTGATGAGTCCTCCCCCAGGACAGTTGTGCAGGCCCTCATGATCTCGAGGATCGACTACTACAATGACCTCTACGTGGGGTTGCCCTTGACCCTTGTCCGGAGGCTCCAACGGGTGCAGAATGTGGTGGCCAGACTGGTGGTAGGTGCTCGTAGATTCGATCACATCACCCCAGTTCTGGCACGCCTGAATTGGCTGCCCGTTGTCCTCCGGGTAAGGTTCAAGGTCCTGGTTTTGATTTTCAAAACCCTCCATGGCTTGGGACCAGAGTACCTGTCGGAGTGCATCTCCCAGAGGTCAACTGGGGTCAGGCCCACGAGAATGGCACAGGCACGCTCACTTAGAGTGGCCACACTCAGGGACGCACAGAAATCGCTCATGCGTAGCCGCGCCTTCTCTGTGGTGGGCCCCACGATGTGGAATCATCTTCCTAGTGAGCTGTGCCTAGCAGAGTCCCTGCCCGCCTTTAAAAAGGCTCTTAAAACTCTCCTTTTTAAAGAGGCATATGGTGACCTTTTTACTTAATTTGTTTTCTTTTAACCGCCCTCATCGCCTTCTGTGGAGGGTTTACCCTTCCTTATTTTACAGTTTTTCTATTTTTGTGTGTGTGTGTGTTAACTCTGTTTGATTGTATTTTATTGTAAACTACCCAGAGTTCCATTCCGGAAGATGGGTGGTCTAGAAATATAACAAATAAATAATAAATAATAAATAAATTGTTGCCATAGGTGTTCTTAATTTTCACACTGCCCTTTCCTACGTAAAGTTTGGCACCCTTTTTGTGCTGGTACCCTTTTTTGTGCTGGAAGTATGGGCATGATATTGTGCAGCAATATCGGATTATTTCCTACATCCATAAAATATAGGTTTTATGAAGAACTATATTTCCTGGCTTTTAACAGATGTTTAAGCATACATAAAATGCACACAGATTCTAACTAAAGATTCCCTCCTGTAGAATTCCTTAGCATTAGAGGATCATAGAAGATGAGAACATGTTCTGTACTACAGTTGCTGGGGAAGTAAAAGAAACAAGAACAGCTGTGATGTTGCTGGTGTCCTGTGTCAAAATATTTTGAAGGGCTGTTTGGCAGTTGAAGCAAAAGTGTGACCAAGTGCAACACGTACAACAGAGAAACATAAACTCCCTTTAACGTCCCACCTAAAGAAATATTGTCACACCCCCACATCTTCTGATTTTTTTAAAATAAAGGGGCACTAGGCATTACCAAAGATTTGTTTCTGTGAATTGTGATCAAAATCATGCAAAAAAGATGGGGGGGAGGGAGTCATTTGGAAGGTGATCTTGAAGGTGAGCCTTACAAATATTACAAGCCACCAGAAATGCAGAAAAGTGGGTGGTTGGTCAAGTCATGACAGAACTCTCGCTAGGGGGAAAAATGACTAACCTGATCCTACACTCCCATGCACATACAATGGAAACACAGAATGACCATAACAGATTATATTGCTGGGCAAAATGGGATCGAGAAGTAGGAAACTTTCCTTTCCTTTCCTTTCCCTTTCCCTTTCCCTTTCCTGGCAGGAGGTTGGACTGGATGGCCCTTGAGGTCTTGTCTAACTCTATGATTCTATGAAATGAGGAAGACCCAACATGGGATGGGTTGACTCAATAGAGGAAGCCATGGCTGCTAGTTTGTGAGATCTGAGCAGAACTGATAGGAAAATATTGCTTGGAGGAGATGGACAGTAGGAAGAGAGAACAATCTCATATGAGATGCCGTTGGCTTGCAAAGTCTGAGGAGACCTCTTGATAGGATATTTGGGAGGCCAGTAACTCATAACTCATTCTTTCTTTAAAGCAAACCTTGTGTGTGTGTGTGTGTGTGTTGTGTGTGTGTTTTGCTCTTTAAAGAAAACCTATTTTTTAAGTCTGTTTCTTCTGTCTTTGTCTCTATATATGTCCCTCGGCTTGCCTATGAATATATATAATGATTCATTTCATAAAGCTTCTACTTGCTAGCCTGTACCATACTTGCTCAGTCTTATATCAAAGAGGTTGTTTTTCCCCCTTTTGAAAGGCTGTTTTGAGGATTAATATTTCAGCTTCTAAATACTGGGTTCTCCCCCCCCAACAATAAGAAAGAAAGAAAGAAAGAAAGAAAGAAAGAAAGAAAGAAAGAAAGAAAGAAAGAAAGAAAGAAAGAAAGAAAGAAAGAAAGAAAGAAAGAAAAAGAACAGGTGTGTCCAACTATCCTCTTCCAAAATAAGCAAGAATGTTCTTTTCATTTTATACTATTTGTTTTAAATCTGTGGACATTTAGATTTACCTAATTATGTATTACTGAACAGGAAGTCAAAACTGTTTTATTCTTTATAAAAGCATAACACAAAAAACTTTTGCCCAAACTTTTCCAAATTTGGTCAAATGCAACAGCAGATTCTTCACTACCATTGTGCTGAATTTGATCCTGATCGGAAGTTGAGCTTGAAAGTTATAATTTTTTGTTTCGGCTTACCCTGTTTTTAAATTTGCCTTACAGAATGTTGATTTGCTCTACTAGCACACGATCACTTTTGCAGTCTCATGCAGCAGTAATAGAAACATGCATTGTTGGGAACTTTTGTTTCAGAGGACACACAGAAAAAGAGATGCTAGATACCAGGAATATATCTCCACCATACTGAGAAAACAAATGTCATGGAGGCAAGAATATGATTTTATGAAGACTGACATGTAGTCCACATACATCAGGCATGTCCAAACTTTGGCCCTCCTGGTGTTTTGGACCACAACTCCCAGAATTCCAAGCATGTATTGCCAAAGACAAAGGACTGTGAGAGTTGTAAACCATCTGGAGGGCCAAAGTTTGGACATGCCTGAAAATAAACTATTTAGGGAAGAACTAATATGTCTTCAGGTTCAAGAACGTATGATGAATATGTGTTATGCAGGATAGTCTATACTGTAGTTACTCTGTGTGACAAACTGTTATCAGTTTGGCTCCTGGCGACAGTCATGCACTTGGCATCCATTTATTAAATATTTCAGGGAATTAATGTGGTATAAATCGAGGCTATGTAGACTAGTTGGGGCATAGATTCCCTTGATTGAAAGTCATTGATCCACCTGACTTTACAAATTTGGTGAATTGTGTAATTATTTTGTTGAGATGTAACTACCTATTGTGTTGGCCTGCACCTAATTCTTTTATGAACACCTAACTTCATCTCAGATTGCCCTATGTTCTTAATAAGAAGCCTAATAATGCCTACTTAAATAAGTAGTGTATACCCACATTCTGTCCTTCTGCCTTGTGTGTCTCTGAATTCCTCTAAAAACCCTAAGACAGTGTTGGAGAACCTATGGCATGGGTGCCAAAGGTGGCACTCCGAGCCCTTTTTGTGGGCACCCAACACCGCCCCTTCACAGCCACCTGTATTCAGATTAAATTGCTGTATTGGCACTTTGCAAAAAATTAGTGGGTTTTGAATCACAGTTTGGGGACCCGGTCTCTAAAAGGTTTGCCATTACTGCCCTAGGATGACAAAGCATGGGTCTGGAAGACTCAAACATGTGACCTTACTCCCTACATCACTAAGTAGTGACTGCTGCTATTTTCCTTGTCCTGTGGCACCATCCCTATCATGGCTAGTAAAAGAACAATGCATGTTTTCCCTCTCCATCCGGATCTCCATATCACCCATGAGCATGTTATCTAGTTTTTGGCCATTATCCCTGGTTGATAGGTTCTAGAGCTGGATCCCATTCCTGTCATTAGCTGAGTCACCCACGGCAGGATGGAGCTCTGCTAGGCCTCTGGGGTTGATCTATCTCCAATCTTGGCCAAAACCTGACACATGAGAACCTGTACCTAGAGTTCAGCTAAAGTCATCATGAGCTTTCTATGATTTGTGACAGAACATGCAGCCACATGTGCACCAGTTAGAAGCTGCCATTGTCTATGGCTCTTAAAAACAGTGATGGCATAATTGGCAATACTTTTCTCACCGCAGAGTGAATAATGCCATCAGAGATGGGCACGACTTGAAAAAATTTTTTTTCGAGTTGTCGTTAGTTGGGCCGGTTCCGTTTCGGGTCGTTTCCGTTTTTCGCAAAAATTCGCAAAAATTAGTCAGTTCAGTTTTTTGTTTTTTCGTTTTCGTTAGTACTGGTTTTTTGGGGGGGGTAGTGGGCTCCTGGAGGCACCTCTGTGGGGTGGGTGCCTCCTCTGGCCCGCTATAAAGGGAAAGCGGGCTCCTGGAGGCACCCGTGGGTGCCTCCTATCCTCACCCACTAGGAAAGGGAAGCAGGCTCCAAGAGACCCCTCAACATGGGGGTCTCCCCTCCTCACCTGCTGCTGCTGCAAAATGGTATGCAATAGCCATATGGATATGCATACCAGTTGCAGACAGTGAGACTAGTGATGGCAGTGAACCCAGAGCCATAGGTGATGCCTAACTAAGGCTCTCGCACCACCATGTCTCACACAGAAGGGAATTGTACTTGCTGCGTGTAGTGCAATGCAAGTAGATCTGGCTTAGGGTTAAGGTGGGTTAGTGCAAGGGCTAGGGTTAGGCTAGTGACGGGTAAGATTACGGTGGGCTAGTGGGTTGCACCTCTGGGTGCCTCTCTGACCCACTAAGAAGACAGTCTGTGACGTATGGGTAAGGACTGGAGTCAAGGGTTAGGGTTAGGGTTAGGGGGCTAGGGCAGGTTTTAGGGGGCTTTTTGGCACATCTCAGAAGTCTCCATGGCCAAGTGGCCATGCGATTGGTGGGATGGCTCCAAAAATTTGCATGGTCGTCCACTCCCACATGGCTGGCCACTCGGCCAGCCCATCATTGCGCAGGTGTAAAATAAAATAAAATAAAATAAAATAAAATCAATGGAGGACAGAGGAGGAGAGGAGAGACATTTTGTTGCAAGAAAAAACCCACTGCTACTGTGAAAAATCTGGCAGTTTATAAATTTTCGCGTGTTTCTGTTGTGCTTGTGTGTTTTTGGACCACGATTTCAAAAACAATATTGCGTTCGCCGCCCCATTTTGGATCCCCCGCCCGCACCGCATGGCATGGCGAGTCCGGCTGCCCAGGACGGGGGGGAGGCGGGACCCCCCCTCCAGAAACCACCCCTCCGGTAGGTGCCCTGCGCCCTTAGTCAAGCAGGCATTTTTCCGCCTGCTTTTTTGGCCCGGGAATGGGTGGGGGGAGAGTTTAAAAGTTTTTTCCTGTGCCGTCCGTGCTGCTTGCTTGCGCTTTAATTGCGGCGGCCGGCGGCGAGCCTGGGCTTTTTGCTGGCTGCGAGCCTGCGGCGAGTCCCACAGAGCAGCCCACTAGGACGGGGGATGGGGGGGAGGCCGGGGACCTCCAGAAACAACCCCTCTGGTAGGTGCCCTGAGGCACGGCAGGCATTTTTCCTCCTGCTTTTTGGCCGGGAACCGGGTTTTTTTAACTTTTAAAAACTTTTTTCTGTGCCGCGTGGCATCGTGCGATGCAAGGAACGAGCACGACAAATCAGACCAAAATTGTTCGTTCGTCGGTTCGAGCTCGAAGTCTGGCGGAGTAATTCCCGTTACCGTTTCCGTAGAGTAACGGAACCGAGTAACGGAAACGGAAATGGGAATACCGCTAAGTCGTGCCCATCTCTAAATGCCATGATGAAATTCTAAGGCCTGGCTCCTGTTAGGAGGAAAAGCCCAAAGCTTTGGATAGTGGATCTAAATAAATACTCCCATTGGTTTCATGTTTGGCACCAAAAGAGTATCAAGTGTTCAGAGTGGGGTTTGGTGAGGGAACTGCTTCAGTCGGAGGAACTGGTGGGGGAGTGTTTGTGTGCCCTTAAAACCTCTGCCATGTGGCTGGAAACCCTTCAGAAGCAGGTTTTGCAGTGAGCCAAAAGTATGCAGATAGAGAAAGAAGAGATGGAAGTCCCACAGCAGTAACAGTAGGGCTCTGCTTGGGTTAATTTAAGCTAATGTGGATTTTCTTCGTTAAGAGAAGAAATGGTTTTACTGTGTAAAAACACCTACCATCTGTGCCCATTTATTAAGAATTCTATTCATTATTGCTATAAATTGGGAAATCAAAAGATGAGACCTTATTGTCCATGCAAGACTGAATTCTTTCTTTCCTCATGCTTGGATGAGTCTTGTGTGATCTCATTTTATATATATTACTGCATTTGCGTGACTTGTATATTTAGCACTTGAGTCTCTAAAAGTTTCATACTATTTCTTTCAGCCTTTATCTGTGTCATTTTATCATTGTGGAAACTTGGTGCTAGGCATGTATCTTAGCATGCTGTTTCAAGTTCACAGTCTCATAAGTAGTAGGGGAAGGGGTGCTCCTGTCAAAGGGGCAATAAAACCATCAAACACCGGAAGTCCCGCCCCCTTACCGGAAGTCCCGCCCCTTACCGGAAGCCCTACCCCTTACCGGAAGTCCCTACCTTCCGCCCCGCCCCCTTACCCGGAACCGGAACCTTCCTGGGCCCTTTGACCTGGAAGTGACGTCCTCTTCCGCCTGACCCGGATGGGGAGCCTTGCCCCCTCCCCCCGACACGTCACAGGGTCCCCCTACCCCACCCACAGGCATGCCCGGGCATGCCTGCCCCTAGGGCGCTGCCGCTGGCTATGTGTTGCCTGGGCCTGTCTTGCTGCGTGTGCGCATGCCTGAGAGGCCTTATAAGAAGAGGGGAGTGTTCTGCGGTGCCCACCGCCGCCTTTTCCGCTGTTCCTGAAACCGACTGGCCCATGGTCCCCGCCGTCCCGTTTATGTGGAGAAAGATGGCGTCTTCAAGCAAGATCGGGCTTTCCTCCAGCTTGCCGAAGGACACCCCAGACTCACCGCCGAAAGCAGAGAGCGTGGACTCCCCTCCGAAGCCCGAGAGCCCGGACTCCCCGCCAAAATCCTGGACCCCGAAGATAGAGAGGCAGCGGTTGAAACCAAAAAGGCGTCTGCACCCCCACATGCACCACGGGCCTACGGGATTTTCCATGCCCCTCTGCCCCCTAAACACCCCATCGCGGAAGCCCAGCTCTGCGCCCAAAAAGCCGCCCAAGCCTGCCCTTCACGCTGAGGAGACCCTGTTTTGGTCCGATTCAGATGATGGTTATGACCATGGAAGTCCACCACCGAAGAGAAGGGCCTTAAGGCGTTATGTTAGCTCAGATTCTGACAGCGACCTTACAAGCGGTTCTAACAAGGAGAATGCTGGCCCTTATACGGCGGAATTTCTAAACACGGTAAGGCCCTGTTTTAAAATCAAAGTTCATATTGTGATACTGTGTCTTGTGGCAAGGCTGCAGGTGTTGTGCGGCTTTAGAGTTTGTGGTGTGCTATGTATCTAATTACGTTGAAGTTTCCTTTTATAATTAAAACCAGCCAATATTTATGTTTTACAGGCCAAAGATTTGCCCCCAAAGGTAACCCCAAAATCCCCGCGACGCAAGAGAAGGGCTTTAAGGCGTTATGTTAGCTCAGATTCTGACAGCGACCTTGCAAGTGGCTCTAACAAGGACAATGCTGCCCCCGAGTCAGAAGAATCTTCAAACACGGTAAGGAGCTGGCTGTTGGTGTTTTAGAGGATGGGTGTGTGTTAGGCATTTCATTACTTTGTAGCTTGCTTTGATAATTAATTTTTATTTGCTATTTGCAGGAATTACCCCATAAAACATTGAGCAGATTGCTCTATATAGACCTGCCAGAAATTAAGGGGAGAAAGAAGCAATATATGAAGAACATTGTGCATACAACAGTAGCTGTGATTATTAAATATTATATATCATCATATCAGAAACAATCTTGCGATGGCTGTCAAAATAATTTGGAAAACCAGGAATCGCATTCGTGTATAACCTCAACCGTTGCATCCATATCAAGACTACTTCGTTCTCTTTGTGCCAAAATATGTTACAAGACTGTCATCCATACCGTCATCTTAATTGCATATTGTTGCAATAGCCTGATATTGACAGCTGAAAATATTAATGAGATATTGACGCTTGTATCTAAAATTTCCAAGGCAGAAAAACCATATTCATTCCTCAAAAAAATGTTAAGACAGACTGACCCCTTGCTATTTCAAAATATTTACTCTGTGGTCACTGCTAGAAATGTCAGTGAATTTATTAAATAAAATGCTCTTACACATATTATTTTCTTTCATTTTTTTATTGCATTGCTTTTAAAAAGTTAGCCATGCGGGTTCTTTGACAAGCTCTCTGGATGGTGTCGACTGTGAGGATTCCACATGCAGCCAGGCTGGTCTCTTGAATTGTTTCTTGCGTGCAGCATCAGACCCTGGAATAGCCGGGTGTTTAGAGGTCTCTGTTTGTAGGGGGTTGACTTTCAGGTTTTCTAACTGCTCTCTAACAGATGAATTACCCACAACAGATGTGGGCACATTTAGTTCTGCCAATGCTTTAAGAAATACATCCCAGCCTTTAGGGCGCTTCTTCTCAGAAATAATATTAGATTGGGTGGCCCCTTTAATCAGGTCGAGAATGTGAGACCCTGGTAAGGCGTTCCCGTGATACACAAAGGTGCCTGTGGGTAGGGTAGGGGGACCCCGTGACGTGTCGGGGGGAGGGGGCAAGGCTCCCCATCCGGGTCAGGCAGAAGAGGACGTCACTTCCAGGTCAAAGGGCCCAGGAAGGTTCCGGTTCCGGGTAAGGGGGCGGGGCGGAAGGTAGGGACTTCCGGTAAGGGGTAGGGCTTCCGGTAAGGGGCGGGACTTCCGGTAAGGGGGCGGGACTTCCGGTGTTTGATGGTTTATTGCCCCTTTGACAGGAGCACCCCTTCCCCTACTACTCTCATAGCTTAGCAGTCGAAATTTTCCACAAACTGTCTGCTTCTTATCTAATGATTGTTGTTTGGCATCTACCTAAAAGGACTTGACAGGTGAAGGCAAACCCTTAAGCGTGGCAACATATCCTTCAAAAGGGAACATGACAACTTTCTGCACTACTCCCAATCTTCAGCCCAATCCTACTAGTCAAAGCACTCCCATCAATGGAATGGAGAATTCACCCTCCTTGAATGAAATTAGACTTGGAACAGGGAAGGACACAGCTCTCTATCACTTCTTCCTCCTTTCCAGAGGCCCTCTTGCTCCCTCCCCTCAAAGGAGAATGAATTGCTTACCAGTGTTTTGTTCTATACAGTACTGATCTTCATGCAGAGCTCTAACTCTGGTCACATTACACTCCTATTACAGCAGCTCCACTGGCTGCCAATCGGTTTCCGGGAACAATGCAAAGTGCTGGTTTTAACTGATAAATTCCTAAATGGCTTGGCTTCAAGCTACATCAAAGACCTTATCTCCCACTATGAGCTGGCTTGGGTGTTAAGGTCACCAAGAGAGGCCTTTCTTTCTGTTTCACCACTTTTGCAGGTGCACCTGATGAGAACACAGGAGAGGGTGCTCTCTGGTGTTGCTCCCAGACTTTGGAACTCCCTTCCACAAGAGGCCAGACGTGCCCCAACTTTGCTGCCTTTCAGCAAGCAGGCAAAGACCTTTTTCTTCAGGCAAGTTTTCCCTAAGTGACTGACTATCTAATGTATTATGTGGCTTTTAGATGGTTTGTCATGCTTGGACTGAATTTCTAGTGCTACAGTACTTCTGTTATTCCATTTTTAGTTTTCCATCTCACAAAGTGACATTTTAAAATATATTTTCTTGTTTTTCTTATATTTAATATTGCCTTTTTAATTGTGCTTCTTCACAATCATTTATCTTAGTTTTGAATATTGTACTGGCAACTGTTATGTACTTGTCTCCAACTTTGTTTTTCAATGTTGTAAGCCAAATAGTTCACCCTTTAATAAATATAAAGAGGATGACAATGTTTAAATAAATGTTGTGTGGGAACCAAAACCTGAAGTGACTGCAGTACTGCAGTCTAGCCTCTGCTCACAACCTGAGTTCAATCCTGAGGGGATCAGGTAGCTGGCTCAAGGCTGACTGTGTCTTCCATGTTTTCAAAGTCAGTAAAATGAGTACCTAGCTCTCGGGGGGGGGGGGCAAAGTGTTATATAATAATGTTGCAAGCCACCCAGAGAGTGCTTTAAGTGCTATGGGATGACATATAAGTTGAAACAACAGTGACAAGAGCAGCATTTAATTTTCTCTAGACTCAGCCTTAAGGTATGCTTTACTGCAGTTCTAATAATAATAGGGGCCATGATGGCTCAGTGGGCTAAAGCACTGAAACTGTGAGCTGCAAAGTTGGCAGCTCGGTGGTTCAAATCCTGGGTGCTACACAGAGGAGTGAGCTCCTGCTGTTAACCCCAGGTCTTGCCAAGCTAGCAGTTTGAAAGGATGTAAATGCAAGCCAATAAATAGGTACTGCCACAAAAAGCGGGAAGTTAAACAGTGTTCTCTGTGCAGAAATGCATTCAGCCATGCTGGCCACATGGCCATGGACTTGCACAACATTGTCTCTTTGGCTTGGAAAGAGAGATGACCACCGCCCCTAGAGTCGGACACAACTAGCATGCAAGTGCGGGGGGAGGGGGACCTTTACCTTTACCTTAATCATAATTAAGGAATTACATAGCATACTATAGTAAAATTTCAAGCATGCTGATGAGTTTTCAATGTCTTAAAACCCATCAGTAAAGAAAGTACTGAAGAGCATGCTGATTTTGCTAGTTCCGTCTATTTTATTCAAACACCAGACAAGTTTTCCATTTTCTATGGTGGAAAAACCACAGAATCAGAAATAATATACAACCAGAGTTTTCTGCATGTTCTCTTCAGTACTGTATTTTCAGATAATAACTGAAAACAATCTGTACTTAAGGGTGAATCAAGTGCAAGATGATAGATGGAACAACAGTGAGATAAGATCTCTGTTCCTAAATTGGAACGAGTTCGTTATTTAGCAATAAGAAATGGATCAAGCATTTGTGAAATCTAGCTGCCACAATAAGGAGCAGCTAAGCTGATTAGAAACTTTTATTGTTAAGTTTTCATTTAGATGACATTTTGTTGACATATGCCACTTTCCTAGCCATTATAATGCTGAAATAAACAAGAGAAGTAAAACCAGAAAGGTGGTGGTGGTGGTGGGGAGAATGTGTGGATTTTAATGATCTTTGTAATACAATTGCTTTTAGGAGTGTCTCTTCCTTCGGATCATAGAAATAAGAAACTTGCTTTATATTGTCCATCTGATTCAGTACAGTTTAAAAGATAAGAGACTATTCAAAGCCCAGCACAGTTCTGGTATGGTTTCTGAGAAGCTACTGTGGGGGGATGAGCTGTGCTTTCCACAGGATCAAACTTCTAAACAAACATGCATATACATGAGCTGTACTTTTCATGCTTGGTAGGAAAACCTCCAAACTGGTAAAGGTTAAATTTGTTCCCACCCACATTGTTTAGACCCTGTCTCATGCCCTTTACTTCCCACCTCAGCTGGAATGCAGCTCTTAAAACCATTCCCACCTTAGAAAGCAAAGTGTTCTGCTTATATACTGCCCCATACCACTCAAGTAGTTTCTGGGCGATTTACAGTTTTAATTACAGTGTGCAGGCTACACATTGCCCCCCCAGCAAGTTGGATACTCATTTTACTGACCTTGGAAGGATGGAAGGCTGAGTCAACAGTGAGCCTGCTACCTGGGATTGAACCCCAGGTTGTGAGCACAGTTTTAACTGCAGTACAGGCATTAAACCACTGTGCCATGGGGCTCAGTGGTACTCCCTCTGAATCTAACATTTACTTGTTTCAATTGGCTCTCTTGGCTCTGTGGCAATATGGTAAAGTGATAATGCAATACTCCTGTAAATCCTGTTGAGACAACAGGTCTATTCTAGTCCTCCATCAAGTCAATCCATCCCATGTCTAGTCTTCCTCTTTTCTTACTGCCTCCAACATTTCCTATTGCTATTGAGTTTTATATTTTCTTCTCACAATTTTTCCAAAGTTTAAGGATCTCAGTTTAATCATTTTAGCTTCCAGTGAGAAGTCAGCCTTGATTTGATCTAGAACTGGCTAGCTTGTATTTCTAGGCATCCGTACTGTGCACAAAACTGTCCCTCAATGCCAGACTTAGAATTAATCTATTTTTCATTGGCAGCTTTTTTGTTATTCAGCTGGCACATCCCTGATGGTTTTCTTAGCCATATTGCTGCTAAGTCATCACTTTGTTATGGAAAGACTCCTAACTTTTTCTTGTCTTATTCATCAGACACAGAGGTTGGTAAAGTGTGGTCCACGTTCACAGAAAAAGCCAGTTATATGACTTGGCCATTTATGACAGGTTAAAATAGATAACAAGGAGCAATCTTCCGTCTTCACTTAGAACAGAGGTTCCCAGATTTTTACACCCCATAGACCACTTGCCATTTTTTTTTTGTTTTCTGCAGACCCCCTGCCTGCCTAATATTGAATTTTCCTAAATTTATTAACTTCAAATATGTTTTTGACAGCTGATGCTTTTGTAGCATAAAGGTAAAGGTAAAGGTAAAGCCCCCCCACACACACACATGTGTGCTAGTTGTGTCCGACTATAGAGGTGGTGCTTATCTCCATATTCAAGCTGAAGAGCCAGTGTTGTGCAAGTCCATGGCCACATGGCTGGCATGGCTGCAAGGGAACACTGTTTTACCTTTGCCACTTTTTACGGCGGTACCTATTTATATACTTGCATTTACGTGTTTTGAACTGCTTGGTTGGCAGGAGCTGGGGTTATCAGCAGGAGCTCAATCTGTTGTGTGGCAACAGGGATTCGAACCTCCGAGCTGCCAAGTTTGCAGCCAACAGTTTTCAGAGCCTTAGTCCGCTGAGCCACCATGCCCCATAGCATGGACAATTGTAAAAAAAGAAAAACATGTACAATTTTATTCATACCTTTATTGAAAAGACACAAAATGCAAGTAAATACTTGGATTTGGAATGAAACAAATAAGAACCTAGTAAAATTATTACATAAAATGAATACACAAATAATGCTGTTAATGGGAGGGATGAGCCCAATGCTTTGATAGCAATCGTTCAATATTTGGCTTCAAATTAGTGAGGTATAGTCTTAAATCTCCACATTCAGTGATTTGCAATCAACTTCTTTTTTTGTAAGAAGATTGGCACAAGGTATGAAGATGGAAAAGCTATCAAAAACTTTCTTGCAGTAGTCCATAATGCAGGATATGAAGACAGATATTCATATTTCTGAAGCCAGAACTGCTGATACCCCATTCTGAACTGCACCTTAAGTTCTTCATTAGTGCTTATTCCAATCAGTTCTTCTTGTAATGTGACATCCAATTCTTCAGTGTCACCATATGAATTGATAATCCACGGTGGTATTTACATAGTCAAAACAAACACATACCTGGTTTTAAAATCTCTGTGAAGAACACTTAAATATTGAACATAGACCAAAACATTATCATCCTGGACATTTCTCAATGACAAGTTGGGAAACTGGGAAAATTCATGCCATCCAATGTTTTGCTTCATTAGATTAATACTGGCAAGAAAAGCTGCAATGATGGACTTTGTTTTTATTAAATTCAGACTGTCACCTTGTAACTGCAACTTAACCTCATTAAATTTAGTAAACAAATCTGTTAAATATGCAATGTCTAGTTTCCAGTTGATTAAATTTTCTTTCAACATGGAATCTTTAGCACCCAAAAACTTTAAAACCGTCTCAAAAAGTGAAAAACTCTTGTCAAACATAAGCCTTTCAAGAGCCAGCATACTTCAGTGTGAAGGAGTAATCAATGAAAGTCCTCATCATTTTTGTTCACTCAACTATGTAAATAACTTAGAATTCATTGCATTGATATGGATCTTGTTTACTGCATTTATGATGAATTGAAGAGATCGATGCAATCTGGTACTCAAATTTTTAGCTACTAAATATTGTCAATGAATGAGGCAGTAAATTGCAAACACCCTGGGTACATTTTGTTTTAAATGGCTTATAAAACCACAATAGCGCCCAAACATGGCTGGTGCTCCATCTGCTGCTGATGATATATTTGATAAAGGGATTGCTTTTTCCATGAAAGAATCTTTCAAAACATTGAATATTGATTTGCCTTTAGTGTATGTTGTCAAAGTTCTTGCAAATAGTAGTTCTTCATGGATTTCTTAGTCCATTAAAATGAATTTATGCCAATAATAGTGCTTCGTTACATGACTTATCCAGCTGAATAGAGCAATGGTTCATTTTCAAATAATTACACAAGAAATTTGAACATCACGACTCATTTCATTTTCAAATGAATTTTTTTAGTATGTCATATGCAGGCTTGTGTAGAACAGTTTTTAAAACCTCTTCAACAGCTGCTCCCTGATAGTATGCAAATAGCTTACGGAAATATTGTGTGCTGTTTGGGTGGAGCAAATCCTTATATAAATCTTTAGTTAAGTAAATATAGAGAGGAATCTTGATAAAAAAATGTTGCTTTTGTAGTGGTACTGTATAAGCATTGGTGGTGCAATTTCAAAGGGTGTGGACTGAGATGACTGGGTCCCTGGTTCAAATCCTGGCTGTGCCATGTGCCAATGAATCTTTTCTATAAAGATTTAAGTACATAATACTGATTGCTAAAACAGTGAAGGGAACCCCATTAGGGAAAACATGTGTACAGTAGTACCTTGGTTAAAGAGCAAAATCTGTTCCGGAAGCGTGCTTGAAACTAAAATGTTTGCATATCAAAGCAAATTTTCCCATAGGAAATCATGTAAACTACATTATTTGTTCTATAGTCCAAAAATATTTGATTACAATACTGTAATATAATACAAGGTACTAAATAAAATGCAAAATAAGCAATGGACAAAGTACAAAATACAGTATAGTACAAAGAACAATAACCTGCATTTGAAAACCTTTGTGGCAGGTGGAGAGGAGGGGGAAAGCCTCATAAGAACATAAGAACATAAGAAGATCCATTCTGCATCAGGTCAAAGGCCCATCTAGTCCAGCTTCCTGTATCTCACAGTGGCCTCACCAAATGTGTCTGGGAGTGCATGAGACTAGATATCTGTCTCCTGACACCACTCCCCTGCATCTGGCCCTTAGAATCATAGAGTTGTAAGAGACCGCAAGGGCCATCTAGTCCAACCCCCTGCCATGCAGGAACCCCCATCACAGGGCTCCCGACAGATGGCCATCCATCATCTGCTTAAAAACCTCCAAAGAAGGAGACTCCACCACCCTCTGTGGTAGCATATTCCATTGCTGAACAGCTCTAACTGCCATGAAATTCTTCCTAATGTTTAAACTGAATCACTTTTCCTGTAGTTTGAAACCATTTCCTTGTGTCCTAATCTCTGAAGCCATGGAAAACAAACCAGTCCCATCTTCAATGTGACATCCATTCATATATTTAAACATAGCTATCATATCCCCTCTCAGTCTTCTTTTTGTAAGGCTAAACATTCCTAGCTTCCTAAGCTACTCCCCGTAAGGCATTTCTTCCAGACCCTGAATCATCTTGGTTGCCCTCCTCTGGACACATTCAAGATTGTTAACATGCTTTTTATATTGAGGTGCACAGAACTGGACACAGTACTCCAGGTGGGGTCTGACCAGAGCAGAATAGAGTGGTACTATCACTTCCCTTCATCTAGACACAATGCTTCTGTTGATGCAACCAAGATTTGCATTGGCTTTTTTTTTGGCTGCTGCATCACACTGCTGACTCATGTTCAATTTGTGGTCCACCAAGACTCCCAGATCCCTTTCACAGGAACTATTTTCCAACCAGGTGTCTCCCATCCTATATCTGTGCAATTCATTATTTTTACCTAGATGCACCACCCTACATTTCTCTCTGTTGAGCCCCATTCCGTTAGCTTTGGCCCAGCACTCTAATCTGTCAAGGTCCTTTTGGATTTTCATCCTATCCTCTAGGGAATTATCAGGGAGTTCCACAGACTAACAACACACTGGGTAAAAAAAAAATCTTTTGTCTATTCTCACTCTCCCAACCCTCAGTTTGAGTGGATGTCCCCTAGTTCTGGTATTTTGTGAGAGGGAGGAGAGCTTCCCTGCATCTACTTTACTCATGCCCTACATTATTTGGTACATCTCCCCCTTCAGGTGCTATGGAGAGGTCTGTTTTAAAAATGGGATGATGGGAGGAATCCTAACTAGAACAGAGGAGGGGGCGAAGCCTCCATGGAGAGGGGCTGTTTTCAGAAATGGAGCACTGGGGGAAATCCCAGCTAGAACAGAGGAGGGGAAAGGCTTTATGGAGGGGGCTGCTTCAAAAACTGAGCAATGGGAGGAATCCCAGCTAAAACAACGGAGGGGGGAAGCCTCTGTGGAGGGGGTTGTTTTTTAAAATAGGGCACTGGAGTGGATATGTCATGGATGCAGTGGTGGTGGCAGGAAAGGTGTGGAGAGGCCCCATGGAGGTGGCCTCTTTGGGGATGGGGTTGATGGGGGTGGCAACTGTTCATACCTTTATTGAGCCTGTCGCCCTTCCTTCAACTCTGCTCCTGCCGTTGCCTGAAATAGAAATGGAAACAATCACCCACTTCTAACAAGAGGGGTGAGGGAGGGAGAAATGCCATTGGCTGAGAGCACTTTTGATTATGTGATACACATGAGAGTGCTGGTACATCAAGACACTGCGCATTAATAAGGCAAAAATGTTCAGACATTTTTGCTCTTTAATCAAAATGATTGTAAACCAAATTACTTGTTAACCAAGGTACAACTGTAATTATAGCTGATTTGAATTTCAAACGACCATGATTCAGGTAGAAACATCTGTCATGTGGCTGCAAAACACAAATCCCAAACCTTTGCAAAACAGACTTTAAAAACATGCACATAGCGAGGATCAAGTTCCGAAAAATGATGCAATAACCCTACCCCCCCCCCCAATGTAAAATGGACTTTAAAGGTACGCACAACACAAGGATCAGGTCCCTACTTTTGCACCACTTGAGAAAAGGAACAAAAAAGTTTAAAATTTTCCAAAAATTGCTCCAAATTCTTTTAAAAATGGTGCCAAAACAATTTGTGTTAGGTGTAAGACATTTACAGAATGCGTAAATGTTGATGATGATCCGCCTAAATGGGGTCTGCTCATGTGGACCCCATTTACATTTTGTGGACCCCCAATTTTTTCTCTCACTGTCATAGACCCCCCCCCTTTGCAAGTTGAAATAGACCCATGGGACCCTATATAGACCACTTTGGAAACCACTGACTTAGAAGCATTTTTTCCATCTTCTCTTACCCTGCAGTGCTACAGGTGCCTGCTGAGAAATGAGTCTGTCCAGTTCATACAGGCTTTCTTCCATGTAAATGCAATCACAGCTTTGAGTTTCTTCTTTAGAAATTCCAGGAACAAAAGAAAGTGTTGCCTAATGAGGAGGAAATGCAAGTCTCACAGCAACTGCTGTTGGCATTGCATTGTGCAAGACACTGATAGAGTCTGTAGTCTACAGAAGCAGGGATGTGCCTTTTTTTTGCATTCTACTGAGCCCAGCTTAATATCAGATGCTTTATAAATAATTGATAACAACATCATTGATTGTGGCTGATATATTATTTTATTGACCTCCCAAATGCAGGGTTGTCAACTGAAGGGGAAAAAATTAGTTGATTCATCGCTCACCTTTTAACCAATTGATTAAATAATTGATTACAATTAAAGTTATTTGCATATTCCCGACTCCCCGTGCAAGTTGCCTTTTAGGAAAACACACAGTTTAATAACAAAGACCTGCTAGCAGCTGTTAGAAGTCGTCAGTCACAGTAAAATATTAATTTTAATAAATCAAATGAAATCAAAAGAAAAAAGGGGGGATTTAATGCTAATTTCCCATTCTCTGTTTAGAGGCACACATCAGGAACAAAATAGCCTTCCAAGAAATAAATGTATATCAGTATTAATTGAAAATGACTTCCAGTGATCTTTTTTCTCTCCATATAGACCAGATCCTGAGATATTTATAGGAGAAACAACTTTTAAAAAAAATCTTGTTAGAAACTTTACTTTTAAAGACTACACTTCCCAGGATCCTCCTTCTAGCATGTCTGTACTGGCTAGAGAATTCTGGGTGTTGTAGTACAAATGTAACATTTTCAAGCACTAGCTCACCCCAGCTATGCTGTGGTTGCTCTTCTCAAATTCGGCAGCTGTTTCCCACCTTTTGCGGACTGAGAGCTGCATGATCCTTAAACTGTCCCCCTACTTCCTAAATCAGCCAGTTGCCTTTTCCATGGGAAGGGCCATGCGATCTTCTTCTTTAGGAGGACTGGGGAGAGAACACCATTTGTTCATTAACTCAGGCAATGCAATGCCTCGGGCTGGCCCTATTTATCTCCAAGACATTTGCACAGATCTAATATGTCCCTTATGCAGTTGTAAAAAGAGCTAAATCCATCTCTCTCACACTCACCCCATGGGCAGCTCATGGAATGAAGAAGGGAGACACTCTCCCTCCACAATTCTGGAAGGATGCACACACTCTGCACACACCCTGTGCACACACTATTTTACACCAGTGTCAAGACAGGACACATCCTATTTGCAATATTTGGGAAGGAATTTGCCTCGGTGCAAACTTGTTCAGCTGACATACATACACACACGTCACACTTGTGCACATGTGCATACACACACAAGCACCCATACACATGAAAATAAATGGCCATATGCTTCCATTTGGTGGTATTACACGAGAGAGAAAGAGAGAGAGAGAGCAGCCAAAACGTTTTAATGCCTTGCGAATGTGCTCTTTTCCCAATTCAAGGGCAAGCACTGCCCAGTCATCACAGCCCAACTTACAGTTTCTGTTCTTCTTCATCTTCGTTTAAATGCAGAGCACTCTTTTGCCTATCCAACGATGACAGATTGACTCTTGTGGAATTGAAGAGCTTTAATTTAATGTCCAGTCATTGGGAAAACTACACAAAGGGCTCTGCAGAAGAGGAATGATATTATACCAGCATGACTAGAATTTACAACAGCCAGCTTTTTTCTTTCTTTCCTTTACCCTCCCAGACAGTGTTTTTAAAAGCTTTTTGTGGTAGATTCATCATGCTGCCACCTTTGTGTGCTCCTCAGTGTCATCTTTGAAAATTTTTGCTCCTCTAAATTTCTGGTTTTTATGATGAAGTGAGTCAGTCCTTCTTTTGAGATTGGACTTTAATCATTGCTTTCAGACCAACCTGCAGATCCTTGACTGGCAGCAAATTCCCTCCAAAATATTGCAAGTATTAGAGATAAAAAGTTTTGAAATATGAAACAAATTAATATTTATGTAGTCCTGTGTATTGTGGACCTAGCAGGGCATGTGAATCCTGTTGCAAATTTTGAAGTTGTGATAAAATATCTTTTTTTATTTTCTACACAGTGGCAGCAAGAAATCCACAGAGGAGAATAGCAGCCAGTTCCCCAGTGTCCACCCATTTCTCAATTATTAGCAAAATCTCAGTAACTCACTCTGACACATTTATAGGAGAATTTTTTCCCCAAAAATAGTTTCTTTACTTAAAATTGCTTTAAACCTCAGACTTGTGTACTGCTTTCTTCACTGCACACATACTAGCAACCAACCAAACAGATAAACAGTGGCAAACTACTTCCAACAAATGGTAAAAGACGGGGATGGAACACTCGGTAGAGCGGCAGGACTCCCTTTGGATTTCAAAAGATGGGAGGAACAATTAGTTAGTGCTAGACAGACAATCACTCCACCCCCCCAAAAATCTCTCCTAGTCATGACACAATTTCATTTTATTGTTTTATTTTCCCCATACCAAAGGTCAGATGTAATAATTTTGGATCCCCAAGAGGCACATTTGATCTTCTAGTTTAAGGTTACTTTTGCACAGATTGTTCCTGGCGCTACCAATCTCTGCTTTATTATTGATAGCCACCTTAAGCATTCTTTTGGTAGAAAAGCAGATGGTAAGTAGATAAATAGAATAGAATACTGTATGGGTTGTTTCCTTTGTATTGCTGGCCTTTCATGCTTGCTTCTGTTTAAGGTTCATTGGTCTTAGAGCATGAAAGAGTGACGGGCATGACCTCAATCTCCATTTGCCATTTTGGGGGATCCTTTTTAGAGATGCCATGACACAGAATGATCTTTTCAGTGTAGCAATTGAAGTCAGCCTATTGGACCAATCTGTTCATATTTGTTAGCTTTATGGCTATAAAGCAGAATATTATTGAATGCTCCTGTATTTAATGAAATATCCTATAGTTTCCAGCAAAGGAATAAAGTGCTATTTCAGATTATATTATGATTAAGAGAGAGTTTTGCTGTTTATGTTTTTTAAAAATATAATTTTGCCTACCTGAATAATTAACTCTCAGATCAGTAACTTGCAATAACTCTCAAAATCATTACTGAAAAAGTACCAGGGCCCCACTGTATATCTCTATTCCATTACAATACTAATGAGGTATTTATGAGAAATCAATTAAGATGTTAATTCTATATGTATTTGGGAACAATCAGTTCAGGTCAAGGTTTTCTTCTTTTTGAAGCCAATAGTAACCCAATTTTGAATGCTACTATTGAAGATGATACTATGAGCCATGAAAATACTTTCCTTCAACTTGGTGCTTTCCAAATATGTTGGAATACAACTCCCAGCATCCTTATGTTGACCTGATATGTTGGAAGTTCATTACAACAGAGATGGAGTGTACCTAAATGAAGGAGCCTATGTTAAAGTATAGAATCTAGTTTTGCAGAATCAGACACCAGAAAGAATATTTCCACTGTCTACAGTTAGGACTGATACTACATATTTAAGCCAAGTCACAACAACAACAACAACAACAACAACAATTCCAAAGATATTTTATATACATCTCTACTGTATTTCAGAACAAGCAGGAACAATCCATCATCTGCTATACACGAATGAAAGCAATTTGACAAATCAGATTAAAGTATTTGGATACAGACAATTTTGATACAGCAGTCTTCATATTTTAGGCTACTAGTATCAAATAGTTGATTCTCAGGGTGATGTAGCAGATAGAGTGATGGAGTAGGACTCTGGAGAGACCTTAGAACGGAACACACATAATTGTTATTGCACTACAGGATGGTTAATATTGTTTGTGGTGTTTCTGGGGGCCCCTTTTTCTTATGTTTTTCAAATGTAATGCCTTCCTGTGTATTCCTGTTGTATTATCCTCAAGGGGAATTGAAATATTCACTGTGAGCTAAGAGACAGGCATGTTGAACTTGACAGTTCCAAGTCCTTGCTAAGCAATGAATAACTGATAACTGGGGGAAAGCCGACAGGAGCTGAGTGGCATCCAGTTTGGAACCCCTCATTACCGTGGAATGAAGTTGGAGAGTGTAGAGAATCACATAGAGATGACATAGCAGGTATTAGCACTGGGAGAATAATATTTATTTATTATTTATTTGCTTGTTTTATTTTTATACCGCCCATCTTCCAGCAGGAACTCTGGGCAGTTTACAACAGAATTAAACAGGATTAAAATCTACGATACAAAACAAAAGAAGGGGGGGGGAACAAATCATAGAAGGCAACACAAGAAAAAAGGGGAAAACCCTCAGCAAGAGATGACAGGATGGTGGGAAAAAAAGACAGAAATTAATTAAATTAAATTAAAAGTTTGCCAAATGCCTCCCTGAAAAGCATGGTTTTAAGTGCTTTTTTGAAAGTGGGCAGGGACTGCGCAAGGCACAGCTCACTTGGAAGATGGTTCCACAGCATGAGGCCCACCACAGAGAAGTCGCAGTTGCGCATGAGTGACTTCCGCACCTCCCTGGGTGTGGCCAATTGGAGTGAGCACGCCTGGAACATTCTAGTGGACCTGGCCTCAGTTGACCTCTGGGAGATAGGCTCCGACAGGTATTCAGGACCCAAGCCATGGAGGGTTTTGTAAACCAAAACCAGGACGTGGGATGTGATAGTTTGTCTACTGAAAATAAAAGCTGGGGGGGGGACAAAGCAGCAGCTGTTGTTGGGGGACCCACTGTACAGGTGTTTCTACGCCAATGCTCAAAGCCTCTGAACAAAGATGGGAGAACCTGAACATTTGGCAGCTAGGGATAACATTGATATAATAGCTATAACAGAAACCTGGTGGAATGTGGAGAACCAGTGGGCTACAGCAATCCCAGGCTATAAACTCTATAGAAGGGATAGAGAGGGGCGGGTTGGAGGGGGAGTGGCCATCTATGTCAAAGAAGGGGTAAAATCCAGGAGAATGGAGATTGACAGAGGGTCTGACTCCACCATAGAATCACTGTGGGTTAAACTACCAGATCCAAGGACTGATGTGATAGTTGGGGTATGCTATCATCCACCAGATCAGAAACCTGAGGGGGACCTTGAAATGAGGAGACAAATCATGGAGGTGTCTAAGAGGGATAGGATAGTAATCATGGGGGACTTCAATTATCCCCACATTGACTGGGCCAATGCGAGCTCGGAGCAAGAAAGAGAAATTGGGTTTCTTGACATGCTGAATGAGGGTGCCTTAGAGCAACTTGTCATGGAGCCCACCCAAGAAAAGGCAACTCTGGATCTAATACTGTGTGATACTCAGGACCTGTTCAGGGATGTGAATGTCACTGAGCCTCTGGGGAACAGTGACCATGCTGCAATCTCCTTTGCCATGCATGCTGGGGGAAGAGTGTCAAGCAAATCAGACACAAAAACCCTTGATTTCCGAAAGGCGGATTTCCCTCCAATGAGGAAACTAGTTAGAAATTGAAATGGAAGGTAAAAAGAATCCAATCTCTTCACGGTACATGTAGCCTATTTAAAACAATGGTAGTAGAGGCCCAGCGGAAGTGCATACCACAATGAAAGAAGAGTTCATCTAAGTTTAAGAGGGCACCGGCATGGTTAATGAGTGGAGTTAGAGAGGCTATAAAGTGCAAGGAGAGGTCTTTCCATAAATGGAAATCCTCCCCAAATGAGGAAAATAAAAAGGAATACAAACTCTGGCAAAGAAATGTTAGAAGATGACAAGAGAGGCAAATAAAGACTTTGAGGAACGCATTGCTAGCAATATAAAGGGTAATAATAAAAGCTTCTTTCAATATGTAAGAAGTAGAAAACCTGCCAGAGAACCAGTTGGCCCTCTGGATGGTGAGGGAGGAAAAGGGGAGGTTAAGGAGGTCATGGAAATTGTAGAGAAATTAAATGAGTTCTTTGCACCTGTCTTCACGGCAGAAGACCTTGGGCAGATTCCACTGCCCAAACGGCCCCTCTTGACTAAAGAATTAAATCAAATACAGGTTAAAAGAGAGGATGTTTTAGGACTAAGTGATAAATTGAAGATCAACAAGTCACCAGGCCAAGAAGGCATCCACACAAGGGTTATTAGGGAACTGAGAAATGAAATTGCGGATCTCTTAATGGTAATATGTAACTTGTCTCTTAAAATGACCACAGTGCCGGAGGACTGGAGGATAGTGGTTGTCACACCAATTTTTATAAAAGGAAGGAGGGGGGACCTGGGAAACTACAGGCTGGTTAGCCTTACGTCTGTCCCAGAGAAGATGGTGGAAAGCCTCATCCAAGAGAAAATTTTAAAAATACATAGAAGAAAAAAACTTGCTGTGAGAAAATCAGCATGGCATCTGTAAGCGTAAGTCTTGCCTAACAAATATTTTAGAATTCTTATAAAGGTCAACAGGCATGTGCATTTGGGTGAACCAGTGGATATTGTATATCTGGATTTTCAGAAGGCTTTTGACACAGTCCCTCACCAAAGGCTGCTGAGAAAATTGCACAGTCAGGGGATAAGAGGGCAGGTCCACTTATGGATTGAGAACTGGTTGAGATCCAGGAAACAAAGAGTAGGTGTCAATGGGAAATTTTCACAGTGGAGAGAAGTGAAAAGTGGTGTGCCCCAGGGATCTGTCCAGGGTTCGGTGCTTTTCAATCTGTTCATAAATGACCTGGAGACAGGGATAAGCAGTGAAGTGGCCAAGTTTGCAGATGACACAAAATCGTTCCATGTGGTAAAAACCAGAGAAGGATCTCTTCAAACTGGGGGAATGGGCTGCGAAATAGCAAATGCGTTTTAATGTAGCCAAATGTAAAGTAAAGCATATTGGGGCAAAAAATCAAAACTTTATCTATCAGCTCATGGGCTCTAAGCTATCTGTGACAGATCAGGAAAGAGATCTTGGTGTGAAAGTGTCTCCCCAATGTGTGGCAGTGGTGAAGAAGGCCAATTCCATGCTAGGGATTATCAAAAAGGGGATTGAGAACAGATTGAAAATAAAACAGCCAACATTATAATGCCATTATACAAAACAATAGTAAGGCCACACCTGGAGTATTGTGTACAATTCTGGTCACCGCATCTCAAGAAAGACATAGTGGAACTGGAAAAGGTGCAGAAGAGAGCGACTAAAATGATTACTGGGCTGGGGCACCTCCCTTATGAAGAAAGGCTAAAACATTTGGGCCTCTTTATTCTGGAAAAAAGGCGCCTGAGGGGAGATATGATTGAGACGTACAAAATAATGCAGGTCATGAGTAAAGTGGATAGAGGGAAGCTCTTCTCCCTCTCACAAAATACAAGAACTAGGGGACATCCACTCAAATTGAGGGCTGGGAGAGTAAGAACAGACAAAACAAAATATTTTTTCACCCAGCACGTTGTTAGTCTGTGGAACTCCCTGCCACAGGATGTGGTGATGGCATCTGGCCTGGATGCCTTCAAAAGGGAATTGGACAGATTCCTGGAGGAAAAGTCCATCATAGGTTACAAACCATGATGGAGATGTGTAATCTCCAGGTTTAAAACTGGGGTGCTTCAAGGGCCAGATGCAGGGGAGTGGTATCAGGAGACAGATATATCATCTCATGCGCTCCCAGATGCATCTGGTGGGGCCACTGTAAGATACAGGAAGCTGGACTAGATGGGCCTTTGGCCTGATCCAGAATGGCTCTTCTTATGTTCTTATGTTCTTATGTTTAATGAATCTCCTTTGTGTTCTAGGTAGGTAAGTAGGTAACTAGCTGGAAAGAAAAAAAGAAAAAAAGAAATAATGAAAGTGGTGACTCCTTTCAGGGGAAATCAGGGTCAAGGGAACTGTTTAGGGATAATATGCAAACCAGAAATGATAATCAATCGCACAGCTGAGACTCTAGAAACAGATGAGGATTCTAAGCGTAGAGTCCATCCCCTTGCTAATCCTAAAAAGTGCCTCCCCCGATGACGGACTATGCACATAGGAGGAGAGGTTCTATGCTGCCATTATCCTTGTCATGTTTTTGTTGCTCCTTTGGGTCTACAGATCCTTGCATGAATATGCTGTCACTCAAATGTGAGCAGACAGAATACCTTGCATCACCTGCTTTAGGGCTGGATCTCTCGAATAAATAAACTTGTTCTGCTTGTGGGTGATAGGAAGAAATGAATTCTCCAGACACTTTTTCTCAAGTCACTTTTCAGAAAACACCTTCATAGTGTTTTCCTGAACAATGTTTTGCTTTGTTAAGTCTCTAAAGACAACTCCGTACAACACTGTGCGGTTTGATGTTTTACTTAAAACAACTGCAAAACTGTTCAGGAAAGCTGTGACTCCATACAGAGACTGTGATGTGGATTGCCACTGTAAATGTGTTTTATGAACATGTAATATTGAAATGTGCTGAAGGAAACATCCCATAATAAGGGATTTGTGTTCTTCAAACATCTCGGTAATTCCAGATTATTATATTATTATTATTATTATTATTATTATTATTATTATTATTATTATTATTATTATATTATTATTATTATTATTATTATTATTGGGGGACACTATAGAATAGTTCTCTGTAATGGTTAGAGATGGGCACGAATCAAAAAATGGTGTTTTGTTTTTTTGTTTTTCGTTGAGAGGTCTGTTTCATTTCGTTTCCGTTTTTTGTGACTATTTGGGAAGATTTTGTTTTTGTTTTTCGTTTTTCATTTCTACCTACTTTTTGCGCGATTTTTAAAGCATTTCCATGTGCGGGCGTCCCCCAATGCCCCAGACCAGAGGGAAAACACTAAAAAAATTGATTCTGGCAGAGGTACAGTATAGACTAGGTACGCAGGGAGGCTGCAAAGGCAGCGGTGGGTGTTGCCCAGGGTGCAAGGCAGCCGCAGTGACTGCACTGTGGGGCAGGGAAGGGTACTCACCGAGAGGTATGCACGCACGCACACACACACACAGGGAGGCTGCAGGACTGAAGCTAGAGTCGCAGAGACAGCAATCCCACCCTAACTCCCACTGGAGACTGCAAGGAGGACGGGGGCTGCCAGAGCTTTTTATGCCTTCTGTGGCTGCCAGACCTGCCCAGTCTGCAACCTGGGCATGCTATTGGTTGAACATGATCCCATCACATGGCTTGCCTCCATTTTGTGGCTGGAGTGGCGACATCCATTTTGTCATCCTTAAAGGGAAAAGAAAAATACATCGTGATGGGAGAAGACAAAAGCAAACGTTTTAAGGACCCCAACCCCCTGGTAGGTAATAATTTCAAATAATTATCGCATTACCGTTGCATTTTTACAGATGTCCAGGGCGTTTTAATACCCAAGAAATAAATATTAGGCATCTGGGAGCCATTTTGGGTCGATGTCCCCTAACTCCCCTTAAAGGAAAAAAATACAGCGATCTGAGAAAAGACATAAATGCATGTTTTAAGGACCCCAACCCCCCTGGTAGGTATTATCAGACAGTATAAATAATTATCGCTGCGTTTTTATGGATGTCCAGGGCAATTTTTTAACATTTAAAACAGCTCATTTCATTGCGCGTCACGATTAACGAAAACGAAACATAACAAACCCAATTTTCGTGGTTCTGTTCATTTTGTTCCATTTTCATCACAATTTTCGTTAGTCATTTCATTACGTAATGGAACGAATAACGAATAATGGAAACGAAAAAAAGTTTGTTTCATGCCCATCTCTAGTAATGATCATTGGTCATACGCAAGGCAGCCATTACTTAAGGATGTGTTATAAAGGCAAAATGTTTGATAAAGGAAAAGTTATTGTCCCTTTCTTTATATTTTGGCTTTCACCCAAGCCAACACAAGTTTGTAACTGCTCAATCAAATGCCCACATGTTTAGCAATCAGTTCCCTTAGAACAGGACTAGTTACAAACCATGAGATGAATGTGGTATTTTCCTGTGCTGGCAGCCTCATTTTATCCAGTTAAATTGGAAGGCTGTAATTAACCATACGTTACATCAAGACTAGGAAACTAGAACTATCATCTTCAGAATAAACTGGGGTCATAAAATACATTTTAAGGTAAGTTTAGGATCCCAGCTTGTAACTGGACTAGAAACTACAGAGATCACGTAATCAGAAACAGAAAATTCTTAAAAGATGTAAAGTTTTGTGTTTGTAACCACTCTCTATTACAAATTTTCTCTCTCCCCCCTGACTTGCAAATTAGCTTTTTTGGTCATTGGTCATTGGGAGGTAAATACAGGTTTCATTTGTAGGCCTGTTTTCTCAAGCACAACACTGACTGGAATTGTTATCAGCTTCTAATATATTACCTGCAATGTTACAATAAATCATTTGGCATTCATGTTGTTGTTGTTGTTTAGTCATTAAGGTGTGTCCGACTCTTCGTGACTCCATGGATGAGAGCACGCCAGGCCCTCCTGTCTTCTACTGCCTCCTGGAGATTGATGAATTCCATGTTGGTTGCACCAATTTCCTTTTTTCCTTCAATATTTCCCAACATCAGGGACTTTCCCAAGGAGTTCTATCTCCTCATGAGGTGGCCAAAGTACTGGAGCCTCAGCTTCACAATCTGTCCTTCCAGTGAACATTCAGGATTTATTTCTTTCAGGATAGATAGGGTTGATTTCCTTGCAGTCCAGGGGACTAGCAAGAGTCTCCTCCAGCATCACAGCTGAAAAGCGTCAATTTTGCGGCGATCAGCCTTCTTATGGTCCAGCTGTCACTTCCATATATCTCACTTGGCATTCATACCCTAGCCCAGCTATATTAAGATGGCACAACAACAATGTGCTATTTGAAAAACAAAACAAAACCCAGAGCGGCTCCTAACCCTTCTGATGATCCATCAGGAAAGGGTTGGTTTGATGACCCTAGGGGTCTCTTCCAGTTTTGCAATTGTGTGACTTAAATTTATATTAGTATTGGCCACCTAATGAGACCAATCAGCTGCCCAGGGGTTTTCAGTTTGTAAATAGCTTTAGCATGTAAGCCTTTCCTTATCATGTAAAGCTCACATCCCTCTTTCTTTTCCCATTGAAGCTTCATACATGATATCTTTTTTAATTTCTAGGCTAGCTAAATCAGAAATAAGGCAAGAAGAAATCCCAGTGTTTTAAATGTTGTGTGTTCTACCAACACATTGCAGGGGAATAAAATCCCAGCTGTATCAATGCTAGGCTTGTTCTATGAGGTGGTGTGCTACTAATAGCTTTATTATTTACCCATGTAAGCAAAGGAAGTACTACAGCTTAGCAAGAGCTCAGAGAGATCCACTTTCAGCCTGAAATGAGGCCACTGTGTAGAAACAAGTAATTAAAGGGCACAATGCCTGCAATCAATTGCACACAGGTTAACTTTGATTGCTCTTGCAAACAAAAGTCATAGAGGAGCCTTGCAAGCCGGAGGAGGGGGAAGAAAAATAGTTCCATTATCTTTCTTTGGAAGCAACTTTTCTGTGAAAACAAGGCCAGTTTTGTTTGGAAAACGCCCCATTTAATTAACAGGACATAAACTTCAGATGATATGCCCTAGCAGGTGGGGCCCTGAAAACTATGAGAGATGGTATAAAAGAAAAGGATTTTAGATTCTGTTATGGTTTCATACCCTGCTCCTGAGCTCTGCAGCCAGCTGTGTGTGCATTTGGAAAGGCCTATTACCAATGTCCCACTATTGTTTTTTTTCATATTGGATGTACAACTGTGTTAGGCTTCTGAATGATGGAAGCATGGTTTGTTTTGAGGATGAGAATTAGAGATGAGAAAAGTTGCTTCCTGCTTGTGCCCAAAAGGAATTTTCCACTGACTGGATATTGAACTCATGATTTTGAATCAGAGAATGTGAATGTGGGCCTTGCCAACAGGAAGGAAACTAAAAATGTAAGGACAGCCCTACTGGACCCATTCAGAAGTCTGTCTGGTCCAAGGATGAGAAACATACAGCATTGCAGATGTTGTTCGACTGCAGCTTTAATCAGCTACACTACTGAACAGAGATGGGTATGAACTTCCAGTTCAGCAAGGTTCATTTGCCAGCCACATACCGCCTCGGCTTCCCTGCCCTGCCTTTTCCAAGTATTGTCTTTGAGTGGGTGCCCAACAGATGCCAGCCAACAACATATGGAAGGTTATATTTTACCCAATCATATTCTAGTTCAACATCCTGTTTCACCCAGTGGCTAACATGATCCCTTGAAGTAGTGTAGAAACTGGGCAGGAAGTCAATGGCCTTTCTTGACTACTGCTCATGTGCACCTGGTGTTCCAGCAGCGTACTGTCACTAAACATGGGGGCTCTACATAGTCATCATGCCCATTACATAGTTATTGGGAAGTACCAAGATGAAACACAAACTACTACAGCATTATTGCTCACAATTTGCTCACATATATTAGGGTGTTTACACAGGACATTAATATGGGACAGGGCATGCAAACATTTTCTCTTTGTGGAAATTCCATACAAAAAATAGATTTTCAATGGTATGAAAATGTGTCCAAAATATATAATAGTTGGAAAAAAGTCACATTTTAAATAATGACTGGCCACTCTCCACATTGGCTAGGCAATTGTGAGTGCTGTCATCCCAAAAAGAGTAATTTCTACAAAGGTATAGTGTCAGGTATAGTATGATGTACTGGTGAGAGCGAATCATTAGGACTCTAGAGAACAGGGATCAAATTGCCACTCAGCAATGGAGACTGTTGGGGTGTGTATGTTGAAACTGGTAAACCCACTCCTTAAATATCTCACTTACCTTGAAAGCACTGTTGGGATTGCTATAAATTAGTGATAGCTTGATGGCTCAGAACACACATATACACGATTTTCATGTAAGCTCACAAAGATTTTGCAGACTGATGGAAAAGCAACTTGGAATAAACATGTGGTTGTGGGGAAGAGCACATCACATCATAGAGAGACATTAATTCTAGGAGGAATGCACTGGATTTGAATAGTGAAGCACATAGTTCTTTCAGAGAAATTACTTTAGTTGTTAGGTGTTCCCTACCGACAAATTTTATTTAGCACCCGGGAGGGCACCGTTAGTTATTTTATGCAGGAATTAGGGTCCAGAATCATATTGGTTTTCGTGGAAGGTTTGAATAACTTGCTGCAGCTAATTATATGCTTATATGCTTGGTCAGGAACCCAGTCTGCATAACTAAGCTGCATCCTGCCACTTCATTAATAAGTCACAACAAATCATGAAAAATCACACAAACGCCTATAGCTTTCCAGCTAGTGGCTCATTCAACAGAACACCTGAGAGAGGTCTCATTGGGAATAGGTGAAGATGTATGACTTCCATACAGCAAGTTCCATCCCCTGTATGTGCACAACCATGGCTTCAGAGACTAGGACTTGGGGCAATGGTCTCAAACTACAGGAAAAGAGATCCCATTTGAACATTAGGAAGAACTTCCTGATGGTTAGAGCTGTCCGGTAGTGGAATATGCTGCCATGGAGGGTCATGGAGTCTCCTTCTTTGGAGGTTTTTAAGCAAAGGCTGGATTCCATCTGTCGGAACTTAAGTCCTGTGCTGGGGGTTCCTGCATGGCACGGGGTTGGACTAGATGGCCCTTGAGGTCTCTTCCAACTCTATGATTCTATGAACCATGTTATCAGAAAGTTGTACTCTAGAATTGATTTTTCCACCTTCTTCTACAAAGCCACTCCCCATGAATAGTTTCAGTTGTCTCCATCCAGAAAGGCAAATAAATTAAAAGGCACTTTAAACATTAGACATTGCCCTGATTTTGCTTGGCAGACCCATGGCAACAGGCCTGACAAATCCTCTCCATATTCTTTCAAGTAATGGACCCCAACCTTTCCAAGCACTTGTGCCAGAATGCATGCCATTATTTAAACATTTTTTCTGATGGATGACTACTTGTACTGCTCATTAATTGACACTAAATGTGCAATTAGAATAACTGAGGCATAATTGTGATGAATACCACAAGGTGATCTTAACAAAGACTCAAAGGTTTGTGGAGCTCTTTTTTCTTCTGGAAAGGCACATATGAGATTGCTTAATTTGCAGTGCACCTGCAGTGCAACTGTGATCACACAATTTTAGGGCTATGTGGTTGGAGTAGATGATGTGATTATCAAAAAATAGAGGGCAAGATTTAACCTACTTAATATTCTACTTGGCTCTAGAGACGAGAGGGAAAGAAAGAAAGGCTATGCAACTTTTTTTGTAGTGATTAAGATGAAAAATCAGCTTTATCTTTTACTTTATTCTTCACCCTTCTTTTGGGGGGCAGATTGGGCTGTTGCAATCTTAATCTTTCCTTGATGTCTTATTTATATATCTGAATATAGATGTGGAGTGTTCCAAATTGCCTTGTGGCATTGATGTACTCAGCTTCCTGTGGGGCAGACGGAAAGTGGTAAACATGCATTAATTGATATGTCTTTCACGTCTGAGCCAGAAGCTCACACAAAATGAAATTATGGGCATTCAGAGCACTGTATTTGCTCCTCTTCATGACATTAGCAGCAGTGTGGTAATGATGGAATAGAAGATGAAAACAGCACAACAAAAGGCCACACATTCACAGTGCATTTTTAAAGATTTAAGGCCATCATGATCATTACAATACCTGCACAGTTATCATTTCAGAAGTTTTACAGTCATAATTTGCATGCTTATGCAATAATCCCGACCTCTACACTATATACATTACACTTAATAATGGAATCCTTTTCACCAAGGATTAAAAGTAGGCATGTTTATTCTCAGAGATATTTCAACATTGACCAAGTCATCACACAGTTAGCTCCATCCACCAATGACAGCAAATGTAAGTGCTCTGTGTTTGTACAACTAGCCATAACAAATGAAATGAAATTAAAATGAAAGATGGACATGGACCCTAGAGGGAAATCCTGAGACATTTTGATTTTTAAACTACAGGATTTGACTTTTCATGGCTACGGACAAAATACTTGAAAGCATGTTAATATTTATGTGTCATATGTGGAACCCCCCCCCCAGGGTTTTAATAGACTTGTTTTAGCAGTTCCTCCTTCCGGGGGAATTTGGGACCATACAGTTAACCCATGAGTGAGAAATGGCAGGGCGTATAACCTCATGCACTACCTGTGATTTGGGTGATGTTAGCTGTCCTCTGTCCTAGGAGACAAAGTGGGTATTTACATTTGCAATACCTGGCTTTACAGCTAACATTCCAAACAGCTGAACAATAACCTTTATATCATATTGAAATCATATAAGAAAGTTAAAATGTTAGAGGCAGAGTGTGACTATTCTTTAAATTTAGTTGCCCCAAATCATATCAGAGAGGTTTAATTTAAGTAACAGTCACATCCTCTGAAGATCTACTTCTGACATCACCAAGCACTTATTTAGCCCAGGTCTTTTTTAGTGGCAAAGAAAATAAATTTAGGACATCCCATAGCGGAGTGCTCTTGAGTTTCAGAATACAGAGCAGGAATATCTTTTTGAGAACATGCTGGCATGGTGAGAAAAGTCAATTTGAAGGACAATTAAGTCTATTGAATGCCATGGGAGAATAATGCACATATTATTACTCCCCGGTTTATGCGTCTGGTACAAAGCCACTAATTTAGCACAATTAGCCACCCTGGTCTCTATATAACACGTCATTAAATAACATGGAACAACTCAAATAAACCTCAGGCTTTGATAGTGTCACCTTTACAAATAACAGACCTCCAGTGCTGTTGCACCCAAAGAAACATATTTGTCCAGCAGTCCAACTGAACCATATCAGTGGGAACGAAGTCTTTTTGAGTTCAGTGGAGTTAGTCCTTGGTAAGCGGGGTTTTCCTCTTTAGGAAATCAATGCATAGAAAAAAAAAACCTCTTCGGTTTATCTGCTATGGGAGTTAAAGCTCGAAAATGATATAATTTAGAAGACATGCATTCATGTACCCATATTTGGGATGTGTGCTGCAGTGGTCTGAATGTAAAACTTTTGATTTAAGCCCCTCTCCTTGATTGATTGATTGATTGATTGATTGATTGATTGATTGATTGATTGATTGATTGATTGATTGATTGATTGATTGATGGATGGATGGATGGATGGATGGATGGATGGATGGATGGATGGATTGGATGTTTCGGTATATAGCTTCTTGCTTACTTAAATAAAAAGGATAAAATGTTTTGAAAATTAGTTTTCACTAAAGTATGTTGCATCTAAGCTGCCTTGCTACATTTGTGGACATTTATTATTTTATGATAATGTGTCATCTGTGAATAAAATAGCATATTTGAGTTACTGGGGGCTGCCTTTTTTGTTCTTAATTTTTGGTATTCCATTTAAAATTGCCGAATAACCAAACCAAGCTTCTATGGTAGACTGAGAGTGGTGGCTTTATATTATATAAAGACAAAAAGGGTGGTCTACTCTGGGAAGAAAACTCCATGGACATGGAGTCACGAACAGTCGGTCATGACTGTAATGACACAACACAACAAACAACACACACACACACACACACACACACACACACACACACACACACACACACACACACACACACACACAGGGAAGACTGGAGTCCCTGCAGTTCTGCCGCGCAGCTAGCAGTTTTTAACTACAATTCAAAACTCTGCAATATCTCAAACTCTTCATTTATTTTGTCTTTGAAGTGTGCCCAGCACTCCTGGACATCAAAAGAATAAGGAAGTATAACCCCTTCATCATAAAGACTGTTTCAGTCCCTGCAAGGGACTATCTCAGTTCTTCTGAGGTTTTGGTTCTATGCAGAGGTTGCATGCATGTAACAACTTTTTGTGCAACTAGGCCAGTGTTGGCGAACCGATGGCATGGGTGCCAAAGGCAGCACTCGGAGCCCTTTCTGTGGGCACACGGCATTGCCCCTTCACAGACACCTGTATTCAGGTTAAATTCCTGTATTGGCACTTTGCGAAAAATTAGTGGGTTTTGAATAGCAATTTGGGCACTTGGTCTCTAAAAAGTTCACAATCACTAAATTAGGATGAGAGCACCCATGTATCTTCTGAAAGAAAACATGACATAGTCCTTCTTGTTGGCGTTTACAACCTCACCTGCTGCTTGAGTGACTGGGAGGGGCTTTTCTGGATGGGTTAACTGTCAATCTGTCCAGCGTTAACCAACCACTGCCTTCTGCCTCTGAATTCAAAGAGAGCCCAACGCTCTATTCCCACTCTATTCTGCTCTGGTCATACCCCACCTGGAGTACTGTGTCCAGTTCTGTGCACTTCAATTGAAAAAGGGTGTTGACAATCTTGAACGGGTCCAGAGGAGGGCGACCAAGATGATTGAGGGTCTGGAAGAAATGTCTTACGAGGAGCGGCTTAGGGAGCTGGAAATGTTTTGCCTTACAAAAAGAAGGCTGAGAGGGGATATGATAGCTATATTTAAATATTTGAAAGGATGTCACATTGAAGAAGAGACTGGTTCGTTTTCCATGGCTTAAGAGACTAGGACGTGGTGCAATTGTCTCATTTTAAACATTAGGATGTACTTCATGACAGAGCTGTTTGGCAGTGGAATATGCTGCCATGGAGGGTGGTGGATTCTCCTGTTGTGTATTGATCTGTATTCCTATTGGTTTCTGTTCCTGTTCCAAAGGGAACAGGCCTATTGGTTTATTCAAGTTGCTGCATTTGGATCCTCAATCCTATTGGTCTATGCCAAAAGGCAGCTTTGTGATTGGTTGTAATTGTTCCCTCCAAAATGTACGCAGGGGCTCATATACCAACGGTGATGGGCCGTGGGCGGTACGCTGGTAGCCGTCGGGTATGTCAGCCTAGAAGAACTCGGGTCAGACAACTTGTGTCTGTCCCTCGTTCTGACCCCTCGGCTCTCTGCCATGTGCCCGGGAGTCACTCCACCAGCGCCCCCAACCTTGCCTGTATCCTGATGAATGCCAGGTCAGTTCATAATAAGATCCCTCTCATCTACGATACTATTGCAGATGGGAAGCCCGACCTGGCATTTATCACCGAGACCTGGGTGGGCATGGAGGGGGGGGCTTCCCTCTCTCTCCTTTGCCCGCCCGGGTACCTGGTAGAGGGAGTGGGAAGGTTGGGGGGTCAGAAGGGGGGGGGAGCCGCAATTGTTTACAGGGACTCTTTACACGTCAGCAGGGCCTCGACTTTGGTTAGCCAGGGGTTAGAGGTACTTCATCTGTTGGTGGGACAGCGGGACAGATTTGGCATTGTGCTGGGCTACCGAGCTCCCCGCAACCCTGCACAATCCCTCCCAGAGCTCACAGAGTTCATCTCCGCTGCATTGTTGAGATCCCCGCGCCTATTGGTTGCGGGAGACCTCAACGTGCATGCGGATGGTGAGCTTGCTGGTGTAGCTTTGGAGTTCATGGAAACCATGGCTTCCATGGGTCTGTCCCAGCATGTTCTATGCCCCACCCACAGATCTGGTCACACCCTGGATCTGGTGTTTACCTCCATGTCGGGGGATTCGTGTCTGGAGTTGGGGGACCTCGTCTCCCTTCCTGTGTCATGGACAGACCATCACCTGCTTTCATTTTCCCTGGCGATCCTGGCCCCTCCCCGCGGGGACCACCGGCCCTCTGTTTTGGCCCGCCCCCGGAGGCTCATGGACCCTCAGCGGTTCGGTGAGCTCTTCGGGGGACTACCTGGTGGTATGACTGGCGTTCCGGCCGAGGGTGTGGCTAATCTTTGGCATGAAACAGCTGTCCACACCATAGACCGGATCGCCCCCAAGCGCCTCCTCCGCTGCCGAGCCCGGCCCTCCCCATGGTTCACGGGGGAGCTTAGGACAATGAAGCAGGTTAGGAGGAGGCTAGAGTGCAGCTGGAGGAAAACCCGGACGGCGTTGAGTAAGGCTGCCGTTGATGCCCAGTCTAGTCGCTATATCATCGCGATAAGGGAGGCCAGAACATCTTTCACCTCCCTGAGAATTGCTGAGGCCTCGAACCGCCAGGCGGAGCTCTTCCGGGTGGTTCGGGACCTCAGCAATCCTAGTTTGGCCTGGCCTCCTCCTACTGAGTTCAGTAGTGAGCAATTTGCAGCCTTTTTTCGAACTAAAATTGAGGCCATCCGTGCTGGTTTTGACTCCGGTTGCAGTGTTCCTGCCCCGCCATCCCCAGTTGCTGGTCCGCCTTCGTCGCCTCGGTTGGATGTGCTTGGGCCTGTTTCTGCTGTCGAGGTCTCCAAGGCTATGGCGCATTGCCGGCCTGCCTCCACTCCTTTCGACCCTTGCCCTGCCTGGCTAATTAGAGCTCCCAGAGGGACTATGGCCGAATGGGCTGCTGCCATCGCCACCGCCTCCTTCAGCGAGGGGGTTTTTCCCTCTCGTCTGAAGGAGACGGTGGTAAAGCCCATTCTGAAGAAACCTGGCCTGGTGGTGGACGATTTAACAAACTATCGCCCCATCGCCAACGTCCCGTTCATGGGCAAGGTGATCGAGAGGGTGGCGGCGGTCCGGCTGCAGTCATACCTGGAGGATCGGCAGTGCCTCGATCCTTGCCAGTCCGGGTTCAGGCCCCGCCGGGGTACCGAAACAGCTTTGGTCGCCCTGCAAGATGACCTTCTCAGGGCGGCCAACAGGGGTTGCTCTTCCCTGTTGGTCCTCCTGGATCTGTCAGCGGCCTTTGATACCGTCGACCACGGTATCCTGTTGGACCGGCTCTCTGAGGTCGGAATTGGAGGCACTGCTTGCAGTTGGCTCCATTCCTTCCTGGAGGGTCGGCCACAGTACGTGCAGCATGGGGGGGAGTTGTCGGCCCCTTGGGTCCTCCCTTGCGGGGTTCCGCAGGGGTCGTCTCTGTCCCCCATGCTGTTTAACATCTACGTAAGGCCGTTGGCGGGGGTCATCAGGAGTTTTGGAGTCTGCGGTCATCAGTACGCTGATGACACGCAGCTCTATCTCTCCTTTAACACCTCTGCTGTGGAAGCTGTGGAAGTTCTCGACGGGTGCCTGGAGGCCGTACTGGCTTGGACCGGGGCGAACAGGCTTAAGCTCAACCCCGAGAAGACGGAGGTTATGTTCTTCGGGAGCTCGCCGTCGGGGTACAGTGGCCCTCTCCCCTGTCTGGGGGGGGGGTTCCCTCCAGCTCGCGGAGAGGGTGCGGAATCTGGGTGTGTTCCTGGACCCGGCGCTTGCCATGAAGCATCAGGTGGCATCGGTGACCAGGTCCGCCTATTACCATCTCCGTCGGATCGCCCAGATCCGCCCGTACCTCGACGTGAACTCCTTGAGAACAGTGGTCCAAGCTCTGGTGATCTCGAGGCTGGACTACTGTAACGCCCTCTACATGGGGTTTCCCTTGAATCTTCTCCGGCACCTGCAGTGGGTACAGAACGCAGCGGCCAGGCTGGTGGCTGGTGTGCGTCGTTACGACCACATCACCCCAGTCCTGGCCCACCTGCACTGGTTGCCCGTTGCGGCCCGGATTAGATTCAAGGTCCTGGTTTTAGTTTATAAAACCCTCCATGGCTTGGGACCGGACTACCTGGCAGAGCGTATCGCTCAGCGGTCAACTTCGGCCCGTCCCGTTCGGCAGGCGCGAGCGCACTTGCTTCGGGTCGCTACCCCTCGGGAAGCCCGGAGGACGAGTACTCGGACCCGGGCTTTCTCTGTGGTGGCCCCCAGCCTCTGGAATTCCATCCCCAGTGAAGTGCGCTCTGCAGAGTCCCTGCTGGCCTTCCGAAAGGCGCTAAAAACCCATCTGTTTCGGGAGGCCTTCGGCGATGCTTAATCGGTTTTTTGTTCTTTTCCCCGCCATCGTTTAGTTGAGGTGCCATCTGGTTTTAACTGTGTTTAGGGTGTTTTACCGGTTTTGTTTTATTTGTTTAGTCATTGTATTTTGTTGGCTTTTGCAGCCTTTTTGTAAGCCGCTTAGAGTACATAGTAGATAAGCGGGGTATAAATACAATAAATAAATAAATAAATAAATAAATAATGTATCTTTTCCTAGCCAGTCATGGCTCCTATAAATGTAGCTCCCTCTCCCCAGTCCCCAGTCTTGTTCTCTCCCTGAATAAAGAGCTGTTACACTAGAAACTGTCTCCAGCCTGCTATGTCTAAGAGCTGAAATCACTGCTGAAATCACTAAAATCCACGCTACTACATCTCCTTCTTTGGAGGTTTCCAAGCAGAGGCTGGATGGCCATCTGTTTGGGAGCATTGTGATGGGCATTCCTGCATGGCAGGGGGTTGGACTAGATCAGTGTTTTTCAACCTTTTTTGGGCAAAGGCACACTTGTTTCATGAAAAAAATCACGACGCACACCACCATTAGAAAATGTTAAAAAATTTAACTCTGTGCCTATCACACACAAACAAACACACTTCTCATCCCCCCAAAAAAAACAACAACAAATCCATCCTCCGGCCCAGGCCCTCCCAAGGCATCCCTATCAAAATGTCCGCCTGCCCTCACCTTCCCCCTCCCTCCTCCTGGCACTTTTTTTCAGAAGAACTTGCAAACCCAGGAAGGTGGGGCTGGGGGAGGCTCTTCATATACGACCCCCCAACCCCCATCTTTTACCCCTTCCAGTATAAGCCTCCCTTCTCTCCCCCCCCGCCTCCTTCCAGCCAGGCAGCCACAGGGCCCGGAAGGGACCCCCCATCCCTGTCTCCTCCCTGGGTCCTAGGAATCCCCTCCTCAGCCTCCCACGTCCTCCCCTTTATTTACCCCCCCCCAAAATGACCATTGTCAACGGCCGCCCACTCCCCACCCTTAAAAGAGGGGTGCGCACGCGCGCTCCTACCTGGCTCGGCAGGGGCGCGTGCCCACCCTCGGGAGGTAAACAGCGAGTGCGCGAGGCAGGGGAGGGAGGGAGGGGGGTTCGGTGAGCGAGGAGGGGGAACCAACCCCAAGAACCTTTAAGAGCGGCTTCTGGAGCGCCCTTCGCCGCAATGCGCCTGCGCGGGTCTCCCGGCTCTCTCTCACTCTCTCGCTCTCCAGTCTCCTCCTCCTCCTCCTCCTCCCTTATTTCTTCTTCCCTGCCCACAGCCAGCCTTTCCTCGCCGGCGCGCAAAGCACGCCGGGAAAGGTAGTCCGCTCTCCTCCCCAGGACCGCGTCTCAGACCTGCGGGAGGAACTACATCTCCCAAGGAAGCCTTGTGGCAGCCGGCTTCTTTCTGGACGCCCCGCCTTCCTCTGACTCGCCAGCGCCGCACCACTGCCTTGGTCGCGAGCGGGATGTGGGGGGGGCATTGCTGGTGTAGGAAGAATTTTTCCCACGGCACACCAGGCAACATCTCGCGGCACACTACTGTGCCACGGAACAGTGGTTGAAAAACACTGGACTAGATGGCCCTTGAGGTCTCTTCCAACGCTATGATCCTATGATTCTCTGCTGAGAGCTTTCCCCCTCTCTCTTTAGTCTGTTGGAAGCAGCGTTTGTTAGTGTACTATTGATCTGTTCACAACAGTAACAAAACTTTTTTTAAAAAAATTCATTCTACTAAAATTTCTCAGAGTGAGATATTGAGACTGGAAGAACAAATTCATGAGAAAGTTGTGAACTATCTGGGGACTGTGCAGCTATTCTAAGTCTCTGCACTTCTACCATGTAGCAAAAGGAAGCCTGCACCACTGCAGACTTTGGAACCCAGATCACAGGAATTTAAGAATTCCATCTTGGCTGGTTTGTTGACACTGATTGGCAACAGGTTTCTAGGGAATTGGGCAGAATGCTTCCTTCTACCTGGAGATGCCAGGGGATTGAACATGATTCATATCACACATGCAGCTGCATTAAAACACAAAGAGATCCATATCAGATACCATTTGCAATAGTTACCGGTAAGAACAGATGACTGAGCTGTAGGAGAAAAAGAATAAGCAAAAAAGGAGACGTGACAGAGACAATTGGAGGTCCTGCCTTATACATGTTCCTACACAGTGAAGTTCAGCTAAATGGGACTATGGTTCCTTGCAGTGAAACAAGACACTTGAGAGCATGGAGCCAAGGCTGGGGCACACATATTCCCAACTTCCTCTGCTCATGTAGATTGAGCTGTATTGCTCATGTAGAGAAATGAATGTCTGCTTATAGTTTATATGATTTCTCTATGATGTCCTGACAGAGCAGGAAATAACTAATTACAGATAATGAGTTACTTGATTACTTTTAAAAAGCAACAAAAACAATTAAGTTGCAGTGCACCGTAAAACAAAAGATAAACTCACTTTTTAAAGAGTGACATAGGCCCTTTGTACAGGACCCCTAAACTCCGCCGCAAATGGCTTCCAGCTCCGGAGCTTAAAATTGTTTCCCCACCAGCTCCGGAGTTTACAGATAATTAAGTGCGACCACGCTCACCTAAGCGCGTCCCAGCACACTTTTCCGGTACCTGCTCTCTGGAGGTGAAAATTCCTGATGCAGATATAACGTAGTGACTGCCGGGCTCTCCTTGCTTCTGTTTGTTCTTTTTTTGCCCCCCCCCGCCCCTTTAAGAGATCTGAATGCAGTGCCGGGACGGCAAAATGGAGGTGAGCGGCATTCTTTTCTTCCTTTTTTTCTCCCTCCCCTCACGCAGCCAGCAGCCAGGAGTGCGGAGGGGGTGGGAACTCAGAAACAGCGACAAACCCCTAAGATCTCTGGTCCGAATTTAAGTGGCCAGCGGATCTTAGGGGTCATGTGAAAAGGCTCATAATTGGCTTTATAGCCACAAAGTCTTTTTTTATAGTGACAGTTTGTGGCTTCACTAGTTAGATGTATTTTGTATCACAGTTTGGAAATCTGTAGTATTTTATTTATATATTTTTAAAATAGCACAGATAAAAAGCATTAATTTTAATTACTTTTAGATAATAAGGAACTAGAGTTGTTTTAAAATAATTTCTACTACTTATAGGGCCTGGGACTTATACCAAATTAATTTTAAAATGTTATTTTCAAGTCCTGTGCCATGTATTCAGATTCTGTTATCCCCTGGCATGCATTTCTAATTCTACATTACACAATGTGTTTTCAACATAAATATCCAGAACTGACTGGAATTGTTCCAGTCCAGAACTCTTGGTATCTACTACTCTAGAGCAGGAAAAAAATCTCGATGAAGCAGGAGCAGTGTGCCAGTTTTTAGGTGGCAGATGGACTGGTATGGAACAGGGAAAGCAGAAAGACAATAACTACATTGAGGTACAGATTTGTTTGAGCTTGCAGCGGCACAGTAATCTGTATTTTGAATATCCTATTTAACCTCACATCTGTTTAAACTCTCAAGCTGCTTTAAGCTTTAGGGTCGGTATTTTCCCTGAATCAATGGAAAATGTTGCAGTCGCTTTAGAATCCATTCTCTTTTGCAAGCCTTCCTGCTAGCATGTGCTTTCAAGTGCCTGTTTAAAATAATGTGGCTGCGGGTGGAGTTGGGAGAGGTGCTTATGGACAAAATATGGCTCAGTGTTTCACACGAAGGAAAAAAATGCATGTTTTCTGACCAGTTTCCTAGTCTGCTTCATTAAAAGAAAAGAAAAGAAAAGAAAAGAAAAGAAAAGAAAAGAAAAAAGAAAAAGGCAAAATTCCAGAGCCCCATAATACCTTGCAGGAGATTCACCTCAGTGTAATGCCAGAGCTGTCAATCAAAGTGATTTATTGCATCCTCAATTCCCAAGTCATTTGTCTGAACAGAAGCTGAAGTTTCTAAAAGCCATTTAGGAGTCTTTTAACCTAAAAATGGAGATATGCAAAGAAGCTTAGCAGAGGAAATTAAATATTCTGAGCAGTGATATTAATGCGGTGTGGGAACCTTATAGTAAAACAGTGAGCTTTGCAATCCTTTTGAACTCAGGCTATAAATAAACATTATTATTCAGCTTGACTAATAAATATTTTAACACAGGCACATGTGGAGGTTATCTTGGTTGTGTGCACTATACAATCTCATGTCAAATAACATTTAGGCATAATGAAGGAAAGTTCAAGAGCTTTCTCTAGGTTACATTTTGCCCCCCCCCCAAATAAATAAATAAATAAAGAGACGAGACAAAGTTTTTGGAGTTAATAGGGGCCACAATTTATTAATAACCTTAATTAACTGTAAAGGAATAACTGCAAGTTAAAGAGGGCCTGTGCCGTAGGGCAAGTGGTAGTTGAGTTCCATGTTATAATTATCAGCACCTCCAAATGATAAGAGATAATCCGGCATGATGAATAATGCCTTTGGTAAGATGCCAAACAGGGACTTAAACCATCTTACCTTCCAGGAACTCCTAACCATTGCAGCGCTCATTTCCTGACCGGGGCTCCTTTTTAACAATAACTATTGACATTCTAGTTTATCAAATTTATCCATGAGGGCTGCCAGCACCTGACAGATGCTGTATAACAGAGGTGCCTACTGAAATTACAAGACCACTTGCCCTAACCGCTAATAGTGGTTAACAACACCCAGCCGTGCCATGCGGATGATGGGATGGGTGAAAACACACCGCCACTCTAGGCCAATTTGAGTGACAGCCAAAAGTTCCCATCCAGCCCCAAAGAGACCAGCAAGACTCATCATCCACAATATAGGGTGGACGGGAGGGGAGCTGCTGACTTGTGCTGGCTGCTGGTGGGGACCGCACGGAGCCTTAAATAGGCTGCTCTCTGCCTACGCAGCCAGCGTACGGGTGCCAGACTTTGTGCCCGCATTCTTCAGGTGGTCAAAGAAGCCCTGCCGAAGACTAAGGCTTCAAGCGGAGCCACCATTCCTTTTAGGTCTCCTTTTCCAAGGAGAAAGGTGGGGTAAAATAAATAAATAGGCTCCTAGATTGAAGGGCTTGTGACTGGTTCAAAGCTGTTTTTGCCCAAGTGGCACAATACAAGTGATTTCCTCCCTATTGTGTGCATTTCAATGGGAGAATTAAGCACAGGGTTACCCCTTTCCACCTGAAAGTAGTGAGACATTAAGGGACTTGCCCTTAATTCAGTAGCCCTGTTACAGATGACTATTGGCAGGATATTCCCAATGTGATGTAGTGGGTAGAAAAACAGGGTAGGACTCTGGAGAATAGGTTTCAAACCTCCACTTAAGCCATGGAAAGTCACTGGGAATAGGAATTGGTAAATCCACTCCTCAAATATTTCACTAGCCCTATTTGGGTCACCCTATATGCCGGTTCTGACATGACGGTACGAAACACACATGCACCAACAGGAAAAAAAATTTGGAGAGAGGGGCACAAAAAAAAATGAAGCTGTAAAAAGAAGCTCTCATTTTATATCAATTGGTTAAAAATAACCCGATCTCCTGTTCTGTCCAGTAATGGTTTAGTAGGAGCTTTTTAGCCTTATCAGTGCTGCATTCTGTTGAGTGATTCCTGCTCAGAGGGTACCACTGTCTTCTGATCAGGCAAAGAAAGATACTTCAGATAGTCAAAAGAATCTCTAAGGGAAAATCCTTGTCTCAATTTCTGTAAAGTCAAATCCCAGACATCTTACAAACTTTTTTTAGACTGTAAGTCTGAAGGCAGGGTTGTCTTATTTTTTATTGATCACTAAGCTGCTCTGAGAGCAGGGCCGGTGCTAGGTTTTTTTGCACCCTGGGTGAGGGGTGGGAGTGAGGGTGGGTGGGTGTTTGGTGGGGCAGGGGGTGGCAGGGGCGGGCGGTGGGGGTGGGGCAGCGGTGGCAGTGGGGGCGGGGGGCAGCAGGGGGTGGGGCGGCAGGGGGCGGGGGATGGCGACAGGCATGGGGGTGGGCGGCGATGGGCATGGGGGCGGCGGGTGGATGGCGGCGGGGGATGGACGGCGGTGGCCAGCAGTAGAGGTGGGTGGCAGGGGGCAGCAGGCTGGCCAGTGCCCTCTGTCCATTTTGGCACCCTAGGCAACTGCCTAGTTCGCCCTAATGGACGCGCCGGCCCTGTCTGAGAGCCTTCCTAGCTGTAGAGCAGAGTCTAAATCTCTTGCTCTCCCCCTCATAGTGTGTGTTTGCAAGTGTGCATGTGTGAGATATTCTGTCTGTCTGGAGACATATTTCAGCCACCAGGGCAGTCTGTTTTCATGATTAGCCTGTACTGGATTTTTGCCGGGTGGACACTAGCACACCAAAAAGGAGCATGAATCAGGATGCTACTTTGCTCAAAACTGCATATGGTAATGCACATGTATAGATGCAAGATTAGTATTGGTATTTATAATTTATAATGGATTTCTCAAATGCGAAGATCAACCAAGTGACCAACATGACTGCGGACTCCGCTGTTGCTACGTCTGCTGTGGAAAGACATGCAGTTAATCCAGAGGAAGGGAAACAGTGTAAGTCACAATTATGTTGCCTTTAGTCCTCTTGAGGAAAATAGCAGTGTGTAACCATTTTAAACATGTGAACAAATAAAAATAAGTCCCTGCTTGGAATTTCTCAAGTGGATTCACAAAGGAGGAGGAAATGAAGAGGGGTCTCATTAACTAGTGGTAGTTTGTTTCTGCCATTTCCCTTCTTCCTGGGTAACATCATAACCGGATCTTGGTTTTTATATTTAAATCAAACTTAGATAGGATAGTCCTTCCAATGGAGAAACACATTTTCTGGCAGCTGCTCCGGCAGATGATTAGTCTGCCCATTTGGAGACCCTAGATTTACAGAATTTGAATATTAACCCAGTCTTCCATCCTTCTGAGGTTGGTAAAATAGCTTTCTAGGTTGGGGGATGTGTTGCCTGCATCATTAAATGGTAAACAGACCAGAGAGTGCTTTATGCACTATGGGCTGTAAATAAGCAGTACGCCTTGGGTAGATGGCCTACATTCATTTCTAGATGGGAGCAGAACTTAACACAACTTGGAATGTGCAAAAGATACAATGCTGTGCCTTCACAGCCTGATGGTGATTATCTTGTTCATGTTCTGACACAGACTCTAAATGCTTTTGGATAATTCGGTGACACTAAATGTCAATGAGAGTGCAGTTATTAGCTAGCCGACCTTCACCTAACATCTAACATCTGACAAAACACGCCCTTTGAACTCCTAGATGTGCATTATTAGTCTGGTACAGTAAACATTGACAGTTCACATAGTTCTCAAGGAAATATAAAGGGGGATGGAAATGGACAGCGGCAAACAACTTGTAGCTGACGTTGCTTATAAATATTCAACATATTCCTAAAGCCTGGGTGAAACTGCTGCTGTTTTCAGCTATGGAGAAACCCTGTGGCGAGGACCAACTGTCCTCTACTTTGCTCTTACTGAGTGCACTGTTCTTTTGAGGATCACCTCCAACATACAATTTGCACACAAATAGGCGTGATTTCACTTGTGCCTGTGTGCCAATTTGGCCTTAATTCTGTAACTGTTCTTCTGCAATGCATAGTATGCCGTACTTTTCAGTTTATCTTCTCCCAACACACACCCATCACCACTTGCTTTTGTGCAGAGCTTCCTCGGCGTGCCTCTGCACACACCAGGAAAATGCTGCACATAAGAAGGCTTCTTATTAAGACAACGCAGAATGGTACATGCATCTTGTTAAAAGAATATAAATGTAATCATTCATACAATTGTGCCATTGATAATTACAACTGAATATATATATATATATCTTAATCACAGTAATATATACATATAAGTACAGTAACGCCTTGGCTTAAGAGTGCCTTGGTTTAAGCGCGTTTTGCAAGACACGCAAAAATTCTAAATTCTGCCTTGATCAACAAGCAGTTTCTTGATATACAAGCACTGGAGCAGATCACATGATCACAAGTAAGCCAATGGTGGCTCTCCCTCCCCCCCATGCTGGAGTATGGGTGATTATCTGGAATGCTCCACCTCAGACAAGCCTCAAAAGCAGAGGGGGGAGAAAGGAAGGAAGGTCTCCCTTGGACCACCCATAAAGATGTTCAAAGGTGAGTGCAGGTTAGGGGGTTGTTTTATTTTTCTTTATATAATATTTATATTTTTATTTAAGTTGTTTTCAACATCCTTTCTTATTTTTCAAACCATTTCTAGACATGGGGCAGCTAGTCAAGTGTGTATACAGTAAGGCTACAAATTGCACTTTATTATTGTCACAACCCAAGAGTAAAATCCAGTTGTTAGTCCCAAGCAGAGCAGATTCTGCAGCCATGTATCTAAAGCTTGGCGTGGACGTGGACTTCTAGCCAACTTTTTTTGTGAGTTTTGGCATTTTGTGTATATAGTATGTGGTTTATGGGACTGCAGAATGAATTATCTGAGTTTCTGTTATTTCTTATGAAGAAGTCTGCTTTGATATAAGAGTGTTTTGGTTTACAAACATGTTTCCAGAAAGGATTATGTTTCTAAACCAAGGTATTACTGTAGTTATAAAACAGAATACTCTGTAAAAGTATATGGGGGATTTTGTGTATAAAACAATCTTAATGTGTTTTGGAGTAGATGCAGCAGGACAGTGATTGGAAGAATTAACTCTTTCTTTCTTTCTTTCTTTCTTTCTTTCTTTCTTTCTTTCTTTCTTTCTTTCTTTCTTTCTTTCTTTCTTTCTTTCTTTCTTTCTTTGTGGTCTCACTCTGAAAATAAAACAAAATAAAACACCACATTAAGTACGCAGGTCCATTCAGACCAAATCTCCTTTTCTTGTTAATTTCTTCACCTTGTTCTACCCTTCCTACTTTATCACTAGGAATCATAGCAGAGAAGGATGGTGTTTGTTCAATATCAAAATTATATGACTGCTGTGTTCCTTCATTTGCAACGGATACAAAAATATGTGATTGTGCATACTTCACTCTTATACGCAAGAGTGAAAATTGGGGCTGTAAATACGGATAATTTTATATCAGAGGTGACCTCCTTCACTCCCTTCTCCAAAGTTCAGAGCAATCAGCAAGAAGGGCAAATAGAGTAACTGATCTTGCTGCCTGTTTTCTTCACGGCCCCAAAGAGAAGCAATTTCCAGCTCATGCATTAGAATAATGCACAAAAATAAATATTCATGGGATTGAGTGTAAACCGGCAAGTACAGCACCAACTGGGAATGGTGCTAATGCCACAAAACCCCACTTTGTAACATCTCTTGTATTTGACAGGAGTTAGCAGGCATTTGCTTGAATATTTGCAGCAAGCAGGCCTACACATGTGCTGCTGCAAACATGTGTACAGATACAAATGCTTCCACTATGCAAACAAATGCCTAGGAGCCTAGATCATAGCTGTGCAATAGCTAAAGCCCCCCTTTTACCCTGTATATTGACTAGATATGGTGAAAATATATAGCTGTTCCAAGACAAACAATGTTGTGTTGGGCTTTACTATCATCATGCATTGGCTGGATCACTCAGTGAGTGTGGCTGTGGAGTTAGAAGTTAGGTTCCTGATTCCCTGCGATGGCTCTTGAGAGAAGTACAGCCTGTACACTCATTGGCGAGCTGCACAGTCTCAGGATGCCACCAAAGAGGAGTCTTTTCTACCTGGGAAAACCCGGGAAGGGTTGCCATAAGTCAGAACTGACTTGATTGCACATTATTTATTTATTTATTTATTTATTTATTTATTTATTTATTTATTTATTTATTTATTTATTTATTTATTATTATTATTATTATTATTATTATTATTATTATTATTATTATTATTATTATTATGATGATGATGATGCAGGAGTGCATACATATACATACTGACATGCTTCATAGAGATGGGCACGACTTAGCGGTATTCCCGTTTCCGTTTCCGTTACTCGGTTCCGTTACTCTACGGAAACGGTAACGGGAATTACTCCCCCAGACTTCGAGCTCGAACCGACGAACGAACAATTTTGGTCTGATTTGTCGTGCTCGTTACTTGCATCGCGAGATCGCGCGATGCCACACGCGGCACAGAAAAAAAGTTTTTAAAAGTTAAAAAAACCCGGTTCCCGGCCAAAAAGCAGGCGGGAAAATGCCTGCCGTGCCTCAGGGCACTTACCAGAGGGGTTGTTTCTGGAGGTCCCCGGCCTCCCCCCTCATCCCCCGTCCTGGGCTGCTCTGGTGGGACTCGCCGCAGGCTCGCAGCCAGCAAAAAGCCCAGTCTCGCCGCCGGCTGCCGCAATTAAAGCGCAAGCAAGCGGCACGGACGGCACAGGAAAAAACTTTTAAACTCTCCCCCCACCCATTCCCGGGCCAAAAAAGCAGGCGGAAAAATGCCTGCTTGACTAAGGGCGCAGGGCACCTACCGGAGGGGTGGTTTCTGGAGGGGGGGGTCCCGCCTCCCCCCCGTCCTGGGCAGCCGGACTCGCGAGTCGCCATCGCCATGCCATGCGGTGCGGGCGGGGGATCCAAAATGGGGCAGCGAACGCAATATTGTTTTTGAAATCGTGGTCGAAAAACACACAAGCACAACAGAAACACGCGAAAATTTATAAAAAACTGCCAGATTTTTCACAGTAGCAGTGGGTTTTTTCTTGCAACAAAATGTCTCTCCTCTCCTCCTCTGTCCTCCATTGATTTTATTTTATTTTATTTTATTTACACCTGCGCAGTGCGCAATGATGGGCTGGCCAAGTGGCCAGCCATGTGGGAGTGGACAACCATGCAAATTTTTGGAGCCATCCCACCAGTCGCATGGCCACTTGGCCATGGAGACTTCTGGGATGTGCCAAAAAGCCCCCTAAAACCTGCCCTAGCCCCCTAACCCTTGACTCCGTACCCATACGTCACAGACTGTCTTCTTAGTGGGTCAGAGAGGCACCCAGAGGTGCAACCCACTAGCCCACCGTAACCTTACCCGTCACTAGCCTAACCCTAGCTCTTGCACTAAGCCACCTTAAAGCCAGATCTACTTGCTTGCATTGCACTACACGCAGCAAGTACAATTCCCTTCTGTGTGAGACATGGTGGTGCCAGAGCCTTGTGAAGGGCGGGTATGACCCTATCACTCTCACAATGGTCTCACGTCTGCACATTATGTTATGCAATATCCATATGGCTATTGCATAGCATTTTGCAGCAGCAGCAGGTGAGGAAGGGAGACCCCCATGTAGAGGGGTGTCTCTTGGAGCCTGCTTCCCCTTCCTAGTGGCAGGAGGCACCCACGGGTGCCTCCAGGAGCCCACTTTCCCTTTATAGCGGGCCAGAGGAGGCACCCACCCCACAGAGGTGCCTCCAGGAGCCCGCTCCCCCCCCAGAAAACCAGTACTAACGACAACGAAAAAAACGAAAAAAAAAAAACGAACCGACTAATTTTTGCGAATTTTCGCGAAAACCGGAAACGACCCGAAATGGGACTGGCCCGACTAACGACAACTCGAAAAAATTTTTTTTCAAGTCGTGCCCATCTCTAATGCTTCACATAACTGGTATTTGAATCGTATTTAACTGCATTTGCATCAATGTAGCTGCAAAGATGATGAAACCTTAAGCAGCATTGGCAGTTTTTTCTCAGTATTATACGTGTGCATTAGTAGTATGGGAACAGTGGAAATAAACTGAAGGTATAGACTGGCAAATTGTGCTTAGTACTACTTTGCCCCCCAAGCCCCGGAAATGAATAGGCGAGACAACTTCGGCTTATGAGTAAAATGGGCCACAACTTTATTAATAACTTATTAAACGTGAACAGTATAACATATTTAAACCTGTTAAGGGGCCTGTACCGTAGTGCCTGCAGGTAATGGCCGGGCATGAAATCCCGCATAATCCAGTCGCTATCCAGGGAGATTGGCCCGTGGTAAGATGCTGCCCACCTATTCAGCATTGTGGCCAGTAGGCGAATAGCCCTCGGGAGGCCTAAAGTCAAGTTGCTCAGTTTATCTGGTTGAAATTGCCAATGGTATTAAACTTATTACGAGCGCTGTCTGGCACCATAAGAACAATTTATTTGGGCTTACCTGGATACCCTTGCCTATGGCAATACCTGCCTACGTTGTGACCAGAAAGGAGTGGTAAAGGTACCCAACCCATGTGGTAAAGAGCAGTGTTTTTCAACCTTTTTTGGGCAAAGGCACACTTGTTTCATGAAAAAAATCACGAGGCACACCACCATTAGAAAATGTTAAAAAATTTAACTCTGTGCCTATATCAGTCTCTAAAAGGTTCGCCATTGCTGGTGTAGGGAGAAGCAGGACAGAGGGGCCACAGATTGAGGCAGCCCGCTCTCTAGCACCCAGTTCCCACTTACCTGTGTTGTTTTTTTAAAGACATTTTGCCCTGCATGGACTTCTGTGTCCAGTGGAAACCTGAGAAGGGGCACTGACTCTCCAGGAACACAAATAAGACCCAAAAGCCCATCTTGCTCTCCACACTGTGGCCAAGGCAGATGCCTTCAGCAAGTCCAGCGACAGGAGGGGAGGAGGATGAAGGAAGGCAGGAAGGAAAGAAGGCAGAAAGTGTTCTGCTTGTATACCACCCCCTACAACTTCAAGGAGTCTCTGGGCGGTTTACAGTTTTAATTACAGTAGGCAGGCTGCTAGACATACACATATGCAGTTTAGAAATGAGCACGTTTCTATGAAGAGGGGAAAGGGTACGAATGGAAAGAGAGAGGTGGGGGGGAAAGAAAGAAAAGACAGAGAGAGAGAAGGGGGCGACCCAAGACAGAAAGAAAGGGGCAAGACTTCAAGGAACCCATTGCGGGGTCCCTCAGAGACGGCTCTTCCCCTCCCGGACCCTAAAGGCCGGCCGGCCGGCCGTCGAGCCGTGCCAGTAGCCCCCGCCCGCCCGCCTCCTCAACCCAGGCCCGACGGAGGCCTCCTCCATCCCCTTCTCCTCGCAGCCCTGCCGCGTTGCTCGTGGGGCAGCTGGGCGCCCCTCCTCCTCTTCCCCTCACCTGGTGGTTTGTTCTGGGCTGGGGCTCCCGGGCCGGCTCGTGTTGGCGGGTGGGCTGTCGGGCGGCTCAGTCCATTGGTTGCTCCCAGGAAAGGGGTGGTGGTGGTCCAGGGTAAAAAAAGGAGGGGGGAGAGGGAAGCGAGCGAGTCGCGGCGGCGGCGGCAGGCAAAGGGCAAACACTAAGAGAATGAGCGGGGCCAGGTCCGGCCGGGGAGGAAGTGACGCCAGCACCGCGGGCTTCGGGGGGGAGGAGCCAAGCTGGCCCTTGGATGCTATTTATAGCGCCTCCCAGCTGTGGGCCGCCCGCCGGCCTTGGGTTGAATTTCTTTAGAATTTTTCAATTTTTCCCACGGCACACCAGGCAACATCTCGCGGCACACTAGTGTGCCACGGAACAGTGGTTGAAAAACGCTGCTCTAGCACATCACAGTATTAAAACCCCACTGTTGAATGTGAGTCATTAACGGACTCGGTGTTAAAATAATGCTGAAATGTCATAATCTTGTTCAAAGAATTACAAAACAGGTTAACACTGATTTTGTTGTTTTGAGATGCTTTGGACAGAAAATAATCTTGCCTGAACCTCAAGGATTTCCAAGAAAAATGTGGCACTACCTCTATTTGGGCAGCATGCAAAATGTGTAAAGGCCAAGGGACGTTACTGAGTGATTTTGGCATGACTCCAAACATTACTATTAGTGCATATACATTTATGTTGGGCCATTAAAGGCCCTTGTGTTGGCTTATGAGATACATTAATAATGCAAAATCATATACCTGTTGACTACCTCACAAATTTCACCAAATATTCATGTAGAATGGCAGTGGCTCAAATAATATTATGCTGAATTATGTTTACTCCAGAAGTATTTCCAGCTTTGATTTGCAAGAATAAACTGTGACCTTGATATACGTATCTCTGTACCGAAATAAATCTACTGGTATGATAATGTTTCAAAGCATATTGAAGCAACTGCTGGGAGCATTATTAAATGCATTATTTTCATTTAAAATATATTTACAGTATTTAGAATATTAACAAACTACTATAAAACACAATTTTAGGAGACAATCAGCAAATATTTCCTATCCAATAGTTCACTTGATGGACACTTTCAAGAATGAATTGTGACATATGGAGTATAGTGGAATAAACACTTTTCTTAACTGGATAAACTGGATAAACTGCAACAGCAGTGAAGAACTTAAACAATGCAGAAATGTATTTTGCAGTCAAGTATTAGGAAAGTGTACTGTAAAAATATGTGGCTAACTGAAACCAAAAGAGAGATTGTACGTCTACATCTTGAACATTTTATTCATACTTTAATTTAAAATTAAACTGTGTATTTTTTAGCATTACCAAACAGGACATGATATTTTGTTTTCTAAAAAGGCCATTTTTGTATCAAAGAGCAAGATAGGTGAGTGAAAACTAAATAAATATAACCTTTAAAAATTAAGATAGAAGTAGCTATTGTTGTTGGTACATCTTTTATTTTCTGTTATCATCACACGAGATTACTGTGCCAGATTTGGCAAATGAATTTAGTACTGGGTTATTATCCTCCTCCTTTTCCTATATGTTGTCGTTCTAATACAATGATTGCATTCTTTGAAATAATCAAAATGTTAAAGTGCCAGAAAAAACTAATGAAATTGATCCCGATCGCTGGTATTTAAGAAAACTTATGTTACACAAAGAACATTTTTGGTTAAAATACTCTCAAATCTGCTTGCTGAAACTTTTGTTTAAAAAACAAACAAAAAACAAAACAAAACAGAACCAACCAGTCACCAAGTCCTATGATAATAATTCATCTGTAAAAACAGGTTCCTGCATGGAGACAGCTGACCAGATGGTGAAGCTGTCACATGATGAGATGAAAGGCTTTATTCACCCCTGGAAAAGTACATATTGAAAAAAAAAATCAGGTGTGGAACCAGAGAAACACCAGTGAATTATTAATTATTATTAATTATTATTTAAATAACAATCACAAAGCAAAACAAAACAACCACATTTACCTATTTCACCACGCACAGTGAATTATTTTAAAGGAGTCCATGGAGATTTTCCAATTTTAAAGGAGATGCCTGATATCATTTATCATTTTCTCTTATGTTAAATTGATTGATAGCCATTTTTCTATATTACCCAAAAGGAATGACTATAAAATATGTAATTAATAGTAGCCAGTCAATGGAATGATATATACAATAAACCATAATGCAATAAAAACATCATTGTTAGATAAAGGCAGATTTTTTAAATCATGCCAGTCTGTTAAAAACACATTATGATTAAAACACAGATTAAAATATCAAGCAGCAGAATAAGGCAAATCTGTTTAATGAGACGACAAACAAAGTATGGTGTCATTTGTTATAATAAATTGGATCTTAGATGTGTGGAATGAAAAGGACCTTCCATTTTCATTTCTTTGCTCATTTTCTGGCGGATCTTTTTGTTCTTTAAAATGATATTGTTCTTTTGACTTTTGTTGCTTGCCACTTCAGGCTGTAGGCTGATGCAGAGAATACTTATGGCTGTCTGTTAGAAAACTCTTGTTTACTACCTAGTTAGGTTATGTATTGTAGGTTATGCATGAGTGCCTCGCTGTTGATGTGAGAAGTCAATGTTCATTGTTCTAAACAACTCAATATGATTTTAATACACCTGTCAGAGCAGATCCAAGGCATTACACCCATTAAGGTGAAGAACAAGACTGTATCCTCATGTCACACATCAAAGCTGGCTAAACTGCTGGTTGAATCTTGCTTCTCCACTAGTAATGGAAAAGCACACTTCACAATAGCTTCTTCAAGGGGGGGGGGCTACCTTAAGAGGTGCAGTCCAGGCCTAGTGGCATGGACAGTACTGTTCTCCAACACGTTGCTTCTCTCCATTCCTCCAATATCTGCACCAAAGTGGCGATCTCCTTACACAGTGCCTAACAGTAGAGCTAGCCTTGGAATATGACATGGATCCCAATCTTCTTCTCTTAGTGTTTTCCTCTTTATGAATCTTGAAATGTCACTTTGCCCAATTGACGCAGTCTTCAGGGCACAGGCTGACCATTTCCATATCCTTATTGACATTGTCCTGCCATCTCTGTTTTGGTCACTCATATGGCCACTGGCCATCAGTTTTAATGTGTTTTGCAGTTTGGGTGATGGTGGAAGGTACTGCTTTGAGGATGTGTCCATACCAGTGAAGCTGGCTTTCTCTCATCTTCTCTCTTATTTGATACCACACCTAATTGTGATTGGGTAGTATCATTTGTGACATGGTAGGGAGACACCTGATCTCCAATGGATAATAAGATTTCCATGGCATGAAGGTGGAGTTCTACTCCCATTGTTGCTGCCCAGCATTCTGTGCCATAGAGGTGCACAATTGTCTTGTAAATCTTGGATTTGAGATGGGCCAATATTCATCTGTTGCAAATCATGCTGGTAAGCTCCTGGCATCACAACCATTCCCCCTTTCTTGAACGTTGCTACTGATGCTACCATCGCCTTAGACATGGGAGCCAAGATACCAGAAAAAGATACCATCTTTAGGTTTTCTTCATTTATTTGGAGTGCTCCATGGGCTGTAAATCTCTAGGTACTCAGTTTTCTTGATATTTAGGCAGAGATCAAAGTGATTGAGGGAGTCACTTCAAAGACATAGATCCTAATATTCTGGAAGAAATTATGATATTTGAAGTAGCTACTGTTTGAACTCTGTCTGTGGATGAACCTGCACTGGCCATAGCCATTGTAAGTGGGGTTGAAACAGACTGAACAGAAAGGAAAAGAAGTAATTGGAAGAGCAGGATCTGAGGTCCCGATAGTCAGTGGGAAGTGAAAATAGTCCAACCAAGGAGTCTCTTAAGTGAACATGGAAATAACTCCATCTTCACTCCATTCTTGTGGTATATAGGGAAAGAAAGGGAAATGTAACTTAGGGGGCAATGTAATAAATGGGGAATGAAGTAAGTGAAATACAGCCCTTCAGAAGAAGCTAAAGGCTATCTGTGATATTGATTTGAAATAATCCTATGAAATTAGCCCTAATTTGGGGGATCTTGCTCATGGCTTGCTCTTGCACCAGGATAAAAAGACAATTAAGAACAGCATGTCACAATACTACCCTACTATGTTTCCTCATTCCTTGTGTCTTCTACCTTCTTCCTCTTTTTTACCTTACCCACTTTTCTTTTTGAAGTTGACCTTGATTTTTGTTACCTGCGCAATTTCTGCTGGGAGAAACAAAACAGACGATGACACAAAGTGAGACTGAAATCACATGCTTTGAATGACCAAAGCAGAAGGAACCATAACCACTGGCAAGAACAGACACCAAAGCCATCTGGAGCTCAGAGGCTGCCTCCAGCGTGGCATGTGGGTGTGATCCTAATCCATTCTAAGGGCATGGCAGCTAACACGATTAGAAATGGATGAGAGTAAAGCCATCATGTGGCAACATGTGACCGAAGCAATCACTGAGGTTCTTGTTTTGGCACGTATAGCTAGAAGAAGCCCCGAAGACAGTTGTGACACTTGGGATGAGCTCAGTGGTTTGGGGTGGTATGAGGGTCAAGTCACATGAACACAATGCACTCTGCTGTCTTTCAGCTTCACCCTCTAGGGAGATACAGGAAGCCTGGTGTATAGTCAATAAGGAAACACAAATGTGTCATTATATTTTTAAATCCTCAAACAGACTATAGAAAGTGTGAACAGTGTGGAAATATATGCTGTAATGTTCATGTTGCATTGCCTTTTGAGGCAGTGATGAGCTGTCCTACATCAAAGGCAACGAGACCAAGTTGCAGCTCTCTAAATCCAGGCTATGACTGTGAACAGTGATTTAAAAGGCTGCATTTATAAAGCTAGAATTGACCTAATAATGCTCAATGATTCTGCATTTGAAACATGAAAACAGGAGGTCTTAATATATAATATGATAAGCCTTTGCCTTACTCAAGCACATTGGCATTTGGCTCTTTAATTTCTTCTGCCCACTAATTTCCATATATGTCACGAAATTTTTTCTGAACTGCACTTGTTTAAGAGCTAGATTTATTTATTTTTAACGCTGAAGTTCTAAGAAAGGTTCGGTTTAACTTAATTCCTGGGGTACTCTTAAAAGCAGTTGTCAAATACTAATATGCAGGCTAGTGCATAGGCAAACCATTTGATTGATTGATTGATTGATTGATTGATTGATTGATTGATTGATTGATTGATTGTCATTTGTAGTCCATCTTTCTCTCTACGAGAGGAGAAAGCATAGATTACAAAGTACACATAAAGAAAAAAATACCATACATGGCAGGAGAAAGAAAAAATAAAACACAACCTGAGCCATAAAATGAAGCACCATTAGTAAAAATTGTAACAATGCAAGCAAAACAAATAAGCAATTACATATTCTGCATTCTACAGCAAAACCCAACCCGATTCTAACAGGAAAAATATTCTGGCCCAACAGCATCATCATAAATTCCAGCTGTAAATTTCAATTATGAAATCAGGAAGCAGTGGCTGTCAGGTGCTGAGTTCCATGCCTGGCAAGAATCAGTGCCTACTGCCTAGTACACCAGCTTAACTTGTGGCAATTTGCAGCTGAGGTTCAATTAAGTTACACCATTGGGTATAACTGAAAAGAAACGTTTCTATGTCTCAAAAAGAAGTCCAGTAGCCATGACTCAACTTCCACATTAAACTTCATGCATATTTTCATGCAGTTTTTTAAAAAATTGCAGATTGGGATGAAACAAATTCATGGATAAACACATGAAATTGACATGGACAGAGCCAAAACAGATGGATCGCTTGGAGCCAGAGATCTCAGATGGATGGAGGAGGCAGGAGGTGGCAATGTAGAGGTTGACTCCCTGCCCTTGGTATAGCCTCCCCACCTGCCAAGGGCAGGGAGCTCTATAGGAACCCACCAGAAGGAGTCAGAGGTGGTGACTGGGGAGGGGGTCCGGGGATGGTGGTTTGAACTTCTTACTCAGGCAGCACACCAAGCAGGAAGTTCAACATTTCTGGGGCAGCAGATCGGGTGCTGCACCCCTCAGTCCACTGCCTGGAACAGCTGGGGGTGTATCCAGCCATTTGAACTTGCTGGTGGCAAACTGAGCAGTGTAGCACCCCATCCACTGCTCTTCCTAGCCACATAGGGTTGTGGGATGTCTGGGACAAAAGCTTCACTGTCACCATCATCACATTGGATAAGTGTGTTTGCTCTTATCCACAGTTTTCGTTATCTGCGGGGGAGCCCGGAACTGATCCCCCATGGATATGGGGGTCCTGCTGTAATTATGACTTGTTTTTTTTAAAAAAAAACCCATGGAAACAAGATAAGTGAGAAAATCTTCCTTTCTGTCCCTGTCTGTTATGCAGGGCCATATAATAGTTCCTTGTGTTTTGTAATAAGGAACTAGAGATTTTAAATTATAATATTTTGGAGATAGGCATATTACTTGAGGCAATAGAAGCAGTTATCTGTTCTTAAACAGCAGGCAAGCTTGGTCACTACTGACTTGTTTTGGGAATAACTTGCTTTCATAGATGTAAGTAGAGTGATACAACTGGAGGTTTAACCCAGGGTGCCAATGTTTATTAGGCAAAAACATTTACCACTGTTTCTTTTTAACCTGCCTGCTGATATTTGTTGCTAGAAAAAGTGTGAAGCCACCATCTAGACCAGGGATGGTGAACCTATGGCACGCGTGCCAAAGGTGGTATGGAAAGAGCTTTCACCTGGCATGCGACATGCTCCTTGCCCTCCCCCACTTCCCCCTCCACTGGACCAGCCATGAGGAATTTGTGGAGGGGGAAGTGGGGGGGCAGGGAGCATGTCAGGTGCCAGGCCAGCCCTGCCGTTGCCATTGCCATCGCCGCCCTTGCCACCGCCCCCTACCGCCCCTGACCCCACCTCCACCAACCCCGCCGCCATCACCAACACCATCCCTGCCCCTCCCACCACCGATGATAACCCTAACCCTGTCGCCCTTGCTGCCCTTGACCTCGCCCCACCCCTGACCCCTCACTGCCACCAATCCCAACCCCCAACCCCCCACCGCCGCCGTCCCCATCGCCATCACCCTTGCCGCCCCTGCTGCTGCCGACCCGACCCCACCTCCACCGCCATTACTGCCGCCATCCCTGCCCCTCCCACGACCGACGACGATGACCCTGACCCCGCCCCTCCATCACCCTTGCTGCCTTCACGCCCTCCTCCCCGCTGCCGCTGATCTCTGGCACCACCGCCGAGTTTCAGCACTCAGTGACAAAAAGGTTCACCATCCCTGATCTACACTGTCTCCAGCAGGGTCCTCATGAGCAGGAAAAAAAACAGGACAGCAGAGTACAGAGCCAGGATGTCTATTGTGCACTGAAAGACAAAGATTGTTCCCTTTCCTCTCTTCTGTCACATTACTAATTTCATATAACCCAAGCTTAACCAGCTGTCTGGACAGCTCAGTGAATTAGATATCTGGCTATAGAGCAAGGGGGTAGGAGTTCAATTCCCCACTGTGTATTCAGAGGTGTAGCAAGGATTTGGAGTGCCTGGGGACAAAGTCTGGTTTTGTGCTCCTTCTACCTCCACCACCACATCACACCCACCCAGCAAGGGGGCCCCAATCCTGTGGGCATGGGGCAGACATGTGCGTGGGCATGCACAGGTGCATGAGTGGGTGGGTGTTTGTGTTTGTGTGTGTGCGTGCACGTGCCTTACACCTCTCTCGCAGCGGGGCAGGAGCAAGGCGAGGAGGAGGAAGAAGAAGAGGGCACCACAGCCACCATGCTCCCCACATGCCTGCCTCCTGCTTTTCTGCGTGCCTGGCAAACGGTGATGGAGGCAGCGGTGGTGGTGGTGGTGTGGGGGGGTCCCAGTCACCAAGACTTAGTGGGGGGAAGGAGGACTACTGGCAGCAGGGCGCATGGCTTCCTCCTCTTGCACCCCCGCCAGACGACGACTTCCAGATAGCCAGTCTTGAATGTCTCCTTGGTCAGGGCCTGCTGGAGCCCCTGTAGCGCCCACTGGCACCAGCTCAGCTCTTCATCCATAGCCGTGATTGAGTCCAACCAGAGCGGTGGCAGGGCCCCTTCACCAGGAAACTTGAGGTGCCAGAGACGCTTGAACTCCACACTGCAGGCTCTCTTCTTCTGGCTTCCCCAGGGCTGGAAAAGGAGAGGGGACTGGCAAGAGAAGGCAACCTGCTGCCCCTCGTGTACCCTGGATCACCCTCCACATGTGCGCAAAAACGTGACATGTTCAACTTTCTTTTCAAGCTCCTGGCAGCTTCCACTGTCAGTGGGGCAGGAGGGGGTGCCTCCAGGTCCTCGCTTGCCTGCCCTCTTTGCTTCTGAGGCACCCCCAGATTAATGCAGCCCAGAGCAAATGCATCCTTCCAACCCCCCCCCCCCCCGAGATATGCCCTTGTTTACATTCCAGAAAAGGCAGTGTGCTTGGCCTTGGACATGTTTCTATACAAGTCCCAGGGTAGCTCAAGGAGAAGAGAATGGTAAGCCACTTCTGAATCCACCTAGAAAACCCTCAAAAGGGTTGCTATAAGTCAAAATTGACTTGACAGTGCATAATTTTATTTTGTTTTTAGGCTTAACCAATAGGGTAGAGAAGCCCTGGGCAGCAAAACTACTAGTTACAGCTCCACTTGCTTCCCAGTCAAGTGTTCTCATCAATGTGTACAATGTTATGCAGAGTAAGACATTTGGATTTGAGAGGTGGTCACATTGATCCAGAGTGGAACTGGGATTTTCACAGTTGTGAAACTTGTGGCTGTAGTCCATCTACACTACAGTATATCTGAATTAATCTCAAATTATAGCAAGAAGGAACAGACACTAGGCCAGCTCTGCTTGCAGAGTTGCTGTACCTCTTGTGCAAAATATTTCTCAATTTTGGTCTGTTAGAGTGATATCTTGAAGATATACTTAACAGATCAGAACAATTTCCTGGAAGAGTGTCTCAAGCATCTGGATTCATTTTCTGATCCAAGCTCACAAAGAGAAACAAAATCAATCAATGCTAAGATTTTAGTTTTATTATTCCTTTGCAGCTGCTGAGCAGGAAGGAAGGCACTCACAGGTGTTCACATGCCGCCAAGCTCACTTCCTCCCTCTCTCTGCAGGGCTTCTTTTCATGATTATTGCTTTTATCGGGGGGGGGGGATAAAAGTCAGTACATAAGATGTGAAATACAGTTAGAATTTTGATACACAATGGATACTGATTGGGGTTCTGATTGGATAGCATTTATGATAGTTTGGAAGATGTTCTCAGATAACCTAAATTAAATCTGAACCATATATTAGAAGCAAGAGATGGGAATGAAGGTTGCCAGCTCACATTGTCTTTCGGCATTTTCCCCCATAAAATATCTCCCGGCAGGCCAGTGTCTACTAAAGTTTGCTTTGGGATCTAATACCAGATCAGCTGCTGATTGTCGCAGTGCTAAAGGAAGCAAAGAAGTCCTTCCTAGCATCTTTCTCCTTGTGTGCCTCTGAGATATTTTTCCTCCAAGAAAAGATGGCACCCTCTCCCTAACCCAAATACAGAAGCTGGTAGAACTTACGCTTGAATCTTATTCTTCAGTCACAATGGAATTGCATCCAGCAGTACACCTGTTGCAGCGGGCTTCAAGTGTGTGGAAGGTTGTGCAGCGTACACAGCTTTCTTCACCCACAGAGGGGAAGAGTTAAAAATATTCACAAGGAACAGCTGAAGGGACACATTTTCTGCTCTCCAGAATCTGCCACATGACAGTTGCCTAGCTATGCCCAATAGGAGGGCTCCTTATTCTACAGTCAAATATAATTGAGATTTGTCATATATGAATATCATTTGTATGACACCTTGTGTATCATACATACCACAAGTACCTTCCTTTCTGTGCTCTTAATATGTATTTAATGCATATTATTACTTCCAGCTCTTCATCTTGGTATTTGTCTCCTTGTACGGAGAATCGGAGAGGCGTAGCAAATGCAATTTCCTGAGATTCCAGTCAGTGCCCTGAGAAATGGAAACTGTATAAAACCAACGTTTGGCCCACGTGCCTTTCTGTGGACTACTCCTATAATTCAAAGAGATAAATGGGAAATGCTACTTGGATCAACTTTTTGCTAGTTACATAATAGATGGGGTCTGAGTTACTTATGAACTTGCAAGAACCCATGCCATACTGCAACAAAATCTTACATCTTCAGGTATACTGTACAGCTAGGCAGAAATTTCAGTACTGCCTGCTTGTGTGATGGCAGCCAGTGAATATATGCTGTACTGTATATATAAAACCTTGACTCAAACAATTGAGTCAAGTGACTGTTATTCTCAGATTAGATGCTTAGAAATCTTATCTAAGAACTATATTCTGAAAACCAGCATAGACTGATACGTAAATGTCTGGAGGATTTGCCATTGAATGTACTTGATTTCCCCCCATGATCAGTATTAGTGACTAGAGATGGGCACGACTTGAAAAAATTTTTTTTCGAGTTGTCGTTAGTCGGGCCGGTTCCGTTTCGGCTCGTTTCCGTTTTTCGCGAAAATTTGCAAAAATTAGTCGGTTTGTTTTTTTCGTTTTTTCGTTGTCGTTAGTACTGGTTTGGGGAGGGGGTAGCGGGCTCCTGGAGGAAGCTGCAGGAGTCAGCCAGAGCCACAAGTGACGGACTGGCAGACTCTTTGCACCCGCTGTGTCTCACGTACTTGCATGTAGTGCAATGCAAGTAGATCTGGCTTAGGGTTAAGACGGCTTAGCGGAACGGCTAGGGTTAGGCTAGTTACGGGTGAGGTTACGGTGAGTATTGGGGTGCATCTGGGTGCCTCTCTGACCCACTTAGAAGGACAGTGTACTGGCGTATGGGTTAGGCTTAGGATTCGGGTTTGGGCTACGATTAGTGGGCTGTTTATGCCCGATTGGCACATCCCAGAAGTCTCTGTGGTCAACCTGGCCAAGTGGCCATGCGATTGGTGGAAAATTTGCATGGTCTACTCCCATGGGAGAGCCCATCATTGCAAATGTGCAGGTGTAAAAAAAAATAATAAAATAAAATAAAATAAAATAAACGGAGACTTTTTTTGCAAGAAAAACCCACTGCTGCTACTGTAAAAATTCAAGCATTTAAAATAGCTAATTTCCGCATGTTTCTGTGGTGCTTTGGTGGGGTTTTGGGCAACAATTTCAAAAAAAATATTGCGGTCGCCATTTTGGATCCCCCCCCACCGCATGGCAAATGGATGCGCCCTCCCAGCCTGGTACAGTCAGCAAAACCTGGCCATGCGATTGGTGGAATGGCTCCAAAACTTTGCATGGTCCACTCCCATGGGCGAGCCCATCATTGCGAATGCGCAGGTGTAAAAAAATAAAATAAAATAAAATAAAATAAAATCAACGAAGCCTTTTTTTTGCAAGAAAAAAAACCCACTGCTGCTACTGTAAAAATTCAAGCATTTAAAATAGCTAATTTCCGCATGTTTCTGTGGTGCTTTGGTGGGGTTTTGGGCAACGATTTCAAAAAAAATATTGCGGTCGCCATTTTGGATCCCCCGCACTGCATGGCAAATGGATGCGCCCTCCCAGCCTGGTACCAGCAGCGCAGCAGTAGCAATAGCCAAGGAGAGGGGGGGCGGGGAACCCCCCCCCCCAAATAAAACACCCTTCTGGCCTGGTAGGTGCCCTCACACAGTTTTCGCCTACTTTTAGGGCCGGGAATCGGGTTTTTTTTAACTTTTAAAAACTTTTTTTCTGTGCCGCTTGGCATTGCGCGATGCAAGTAACGAGCACGACAAATCAGACCAAATTGTTCGTTCGTCGGTTCGAGCTCGAAGTCTGGCGGAGTAATTCCCGTTACCGTTTCCGTAGAGTAACGGATACGAGTAACGGAAACGGAAACGGAAATACCGCTAAGTCGTGCCCATCTCTATTAGTGACTACAGAGTCCTGTTCTGGATTTATTATCAATGTGGACAAATTATAAACAAACATTTTTGTTCCAAGAATTTCAAAGTTAATCTCTCCCTCTTTTTTCTTTATCAAGACAAACATACAAAATGTTCTTTCTTGATGTAGTACATTTTGTGGTTCATGGAATCTTTTCAACGTATACTGTTCTTAACAATCTGACCACAAGTATTTCTGCTGGTTAACCTTTGGGAGGTGATTTGTTCTTAAGGAGTTTCATGTCAACTCAACAAAATATTTCTTAATTCCCACCCCACCCCCAGCTTTACAACACATACATTGGTGAAGAGCTCCATTGTGTGTCAAAATAAATCACTTTGTCTCCTTTAAGGCTCTTCAGGTGTGACATTTTGTACTTTTTAACATTCTGTGTTATGCACTGGTCTTGCCAGGATTATTTCCAAAAGTTAGACAGTGTTTTCCTTGTATCAATTTCCATAGTGGTTGTTTTCCATTATCTTCCAGACTTTCCAGTATCACCTCAGCACTGAATTATCTTTTGTCACAGTTTTGCTGATGTGCATCTTTATTTTGTATCCTTTGCCTTGGTATTCTCATACATCACAGTTTCCTTCCATTTTCAACTTCCATTTGCAACTTATTTTACAGGGAAGATTCAACTTATTTTACAGGGAAGATTCAATTCATCATCCATTTATTTTTTGTCAAGTGTTCACAGACATAAAGATCAAATAGTTTTGATTCAAATGGCATTTTTGGGTGAAGAAGGATGTTGAGAATCCAAGTATTTATTCATCTGCTGCTAGCAAAAGAGCAAATATTATTAGGAATAGAATAAGTGGCATTTCATGAAAGCCATTAAGTTGGCAGCTATGCTTTGTTGCTGTAGACTCCCAAAACTTCCCTTCAACCATTTTATTTTAAAAGTTGTGATGCCTCTGAGTGTTGCTGTCATTCCAGATTATTTTAAAGAGTCCTTGGTGTCAGACAAAAGCATCTTGAACTTCTACATGTTTGAGAGACAAACTGACATACAGATGTGAAAAGCTTGGAAGATCACAATTTTTGGTGCTTTTGGCAAAGCATCATTTTTATCAACTTCTTTCAGAGAACAGATGCTCCTGAAAGCCATTTCTGACCCAATGTGTAGAATCACTTGCCTCCATATGAGGCAGAATGAGCTTACAGGAATCTGAGGTAAAGTATGCTTTGTTGTTGTTCAGTCATTCAGTCGTGTCTGACTCTTTGTGACCCCATGGACCAGAGCACACCAGGCCCTTCCACTGCCTCCCGGAGTGGTCAAATCCATGTTGGTTGCATCAATAACACCATCCAACCATCTCATTCTCTGCCGTCCCCTTTTCCTTTTGCTTTCAGTCTTTCCCAACATCAGGGACTTTTCCAAGGACTCCTCTCTCCTCATGAGGTAACCAAAGTATTGGAGCCTCAGCTTCAAAATCTGTCCTTCCAATGACTATCCAGGGTTGATTTCTTTCAGGATGAAGAGGTTTGATCTCCTTGCAATCCAGGGGATTCTCAAGAGTCTCCTCCAGCACCACAGCTCAAAAGCGTCAATTCTGTGGTGATCAGCCTTCTTTACAGTTCAGGTCTCATTTCGATATATCGCTACTGAAAAAAAACATAGCTTTGACTATTCGGACCTTTGTTGGCAAAGTGATGTTTCTGCTCTTTAAGATGCTGCCTAGGTTTGTCATTGCTTTCCTCAGAAGAAGTAGGTGTCCCCTTCTATTTGACATGAGGTGATGGGACCGGTGGCCATGATGTTAGGTTTTTTTATGTTGAGCTTCAACCTATTTTTTCACTCTCCTCCTTCACCATCATTAAAAGGTTCTTTAATTGCTCTTCACTTTTTGCTGTCAGAGTAGTATCATCTGTGTTGATGTTTCTTCCGGCAATCTTAATTCCAGTTTGTGATTCATGCAATCCTGCCTTTCACATTATGTATTCTGCATATAAGTTAAAAAGGCAAGGTGACAGTATACAGCCTTGTCGTACTCCTTTCCTAATTTTAAACCAGTCAGTTGTTCCATATCCAGTTCTGACGGTTGCTGCTTGTCCCACATATAGATTTCTTAGGAGACAGATAAGGTGGTCAGGCACTCCCATTCCTTTAAGAACTTGCCATAGATTGTTGTGGTCCACATAGTCAAAGGCTTTGGCATAGTCAATGAAGCAGAAGTAGATGTTTTTCTGGAATTCTCTATCTTTCTCCACAATCCAGTGCATGTTGGCAATTTGATCTCTAGATCATCTGCCCCTTCGAAATCCAGCTTGTACTTCTGAGAGTTCTCTGTCCACATACTGCTGAAGCCTGCCTTGTAGGATTTTGAGCAAAACCTTGCTAGCATGTGAAATGAGTACAATTGTATGATAGTTGGAACATTCTTTGGTGTTGCCCTTCTTTGAGATTGGGATGTAGACCAATCTTTTCCAGTCCTCTGGCCACTGCTGAGTTTTCCAAATTTGCTGGCATATTGCATGTAGCACCTTTACAGCAACCTCTTTTAAGATTTTGAAGAGTTCAATTGGAATGCCATCACCTCCAGTGGCCTAGTTGTTTGCAATGCTTTCTAAGGCCCACTTGACTTCACTTTCCAGAATGTCTGGCTCAAGGTCAGCAACTACACTATCTTGGTTATTCTGAACTGAATTCACCAATTCCTGACCATTTAAGTTCACTGATGCCCAAGATGTTAATGTTTATTATTGCCCACATCCAGCTTACCCTGGTTCATAGATCTCACATTCCAGGTTCCTATGCAGTATATTTCTTTGCAGCATTGGACTTTCCTTTCTCGTCCAGGCACATCTGCAGCTAGGTGTCCTTTCAGCTTTGGCCCAGCTGCTTCATTAGCTCTGGAGCGACTTGTACTTGTCCTCCACTCTTCCTCTGTAGCATGTTGGACACCTTCTGACCTGAGGGGCTCATCTTCCAGTGTCATATCTTTTAGCCTTTTGTTTCTGTTCCTGGGGTTTTCTTGGCAGGGATATTGGTGTGGCTTGCCAGTTCCTACCCCAGGTTGACCACATTTAGTGAAACTCTCCACTATGACCTATGGGATTGCTCCTAGCTTCTCTGAATTGCTCAAGCCCTTCACCGCAGCAAGGCAATGAGGTTGTATCCCAATGGCTACACCATTTCAGATGCCATTTTCTCATTTAAAACAAGAAACAACTAGCACACTGGGGATAATACTTCTAGCCCAACCAACTGAATATTCAGCCAAAATTTATGCAAACAAGATTTATTCCATGTTGAGCTGGGACTACCAACTGGATTCACATCCTGTGAGGGGAAGTGTATTCTCCCTAACTGGGTGAGATGTGCGATGCTGCAGGGATGGATGGGAGCCCTCTCTAATACCAGAAAGTGAATTAGGGTCTTTAGTTGATGAAAGGAGTAGAATTAATTTCAACAACAAAGATAATGGGTTTAGGTATTGAATTGTTTGTTTATCTCCTCCATTATCCAGCTTAGGTGTGAAAATCTCAATGGACATTTTTCATCTCCATATTTAATTAAGTTGTATTAAATATCTTGAAATAAAGAAGCAACACCATGCAAATAGTTAATTGATTGGATGAGGAGAATTATAAGAAGATGGGGTATGAATATTGTAAAGCATGTGCAGTGATGTAAAACCTGGCACAGTCAGATGTCCAAAATGTTTCCATACTCGCTCAGACATGCCACTAATTCCAGATCTGTAAAGTTAGATTTTTTGTTTCTGGTCTAAGTGCTTCAACATCTGTTCCTGTCTATATGGAACATGGCTAGGTTTTTAAAGCCTCTATTTATTGCAGTCTGCCATAACATATATCAGGTTTTGTTACTGCTGAGTAAAAATAGTTGTGGTAAAAATGGTTCCAATTTTAGTTTTCTTTTCTTTTTGATGGTCCACTATGATTTGTTTTTTTCTTCTCCTTAGAAATAGATCATGCAAGCAGTGATGAATAAAGCAGTGGATGTTGACAACAAACAAAATGGGACAGGTGGTAGGGCCAGTCCTATCATTAGGCAGAGTGAAAGGGCTGCCTCAAATGGCAAATGATGAGGAGCAGCAACAGTGAAGTGTTTGGAGCTGAGTGTGCTCCACATTCCCTCAAATAGCCTGCAGCAAACAGGCACGGTTGGGGATGTCTCATGATCCAAGTTGAAATTAAGATACAATTGCCATGTTGTCTGGCATCTGATTAAGAGACAGGAAGGGTGTTATCCTGTTCTTTGCAAACGTCTTGAGGCAGTCTTGATGGAAGATTCCTCCTCCTCCTTGTGCTCAATATAATTTGGCGTGTGAATGTATGCAAATTAACAATTTGCTGGCATCATAGGGTAGACAGTGTAGAAGTGATCAGGGTTAAAAGATTAGCAGCTGTCTATTCCATGAGCTTTTACAAGCTATACTTGAGGGACCAAATATCTATGGCCTCATAGGAGATGGACAATAGGCAAACCTTTGCTTGACACCTGTAGAAATAATGTGGGCGTGAGCATGTACATGTGCATTACAGATGTGCATTCATGTGAATGAGACAATGTAAATTTTCTGCATCACATCCTAAGAATAATGGAATAATACACATTAATCTATTCTATTACGCCAGTAAGCCCTGGTAGCTGCTGGGAATGGGGACGGTGTCCAGGCATTATATCCACACCACCCAACAAGATCTTGCTTCCTTCTCTGCTTGTCCTGCTTGTCCTGGGTTTTGCCTCTCTGTCCATAGCCCATAGCTACCACACTTTAGATTTGAAATGCCTTTTCCTTAAAGACAAATTGCCTTTAAAATCACTGTTCACTTTTCAAATCGCTCTTTCTGAAGAGCCCCCTTGGCCATGCTCAGTTTTGACCACTGTGTCGGTTTTTCTTGTGACGACTACTGGGGGTGGTGTTTTTTTAAATCGGTTCCTGCACCCCCCTTTAAAGTGATTTGTTGTATTTGCGGACATACAATGCTGCCTTTTTTTTTTTGTTTCCCCCCTGTTTCTGCCATTTCCCTGTCATAGTTTAAAGTGGTTCAGCCAAGTGCGAACGGGGAACACTGAAGTGCGGGCTGACGAACTGCTGTAGCGACCACAGGGAGATAAGGCGATGCAAAATAAAAAGCGGCTGCTCAAGGAAGTGCAGTAGTGGCCATGTTAGGAAAACGTAGACTTCAATCAGCACCCCATGACCTGACATTCCTGGCAATTGTTTATTATTTATTCATTGATTTTATCCATGTTCCAGCTGCCTAAATGCCCTAAGCACATCTGATCTCACCTAATTTCGGAAGCTAAGCAGGGTCGGCCCTGGTTAGTACTTGGATGGGAGACCACCAAGGAATACCAGATGCTGTAGGCACCTGGAGTAGGAACTGGCAAACCACTCCAGTATTCCTGCCAAGAAAACTCCATGGACATGGAGTCACAAAGAGTTGGCAATGACTGTAACGACACAACACACACATCCATGTTCCACCTTTCTCCCTATAGGATACTCAAGAGAACTCACCATTAAAGCTACACTACAGTCAGCATTCCAAACACTGTAAGAAACAACACTAAAAGGAATGAAACATATTACAATGTTAAGAACCATAATTCAAGTTGGCTCTAAAAATGTCTTAAAAACATATTTAAAATATCTGAATTCAATAGCTACAACATTCCTGAAACTTAGTTTTCTTTTAAAAGCATGCCTGAAAAGGAACGTCTTTCTTTGATAAAATGGCAATAATTATGTATTAATAAGAGGAGGGAACCTAAGAGTAGTTTTATGTCTATTATTCAGGGTGTACCATATGCAATGCACAGCTATCTCATTAAGTAAGAGGAAACGTATAATAGTATATGCCAAAGGGGTTGTCCATAATATATTATCTCATTACAAAATGGGTGCCATGAATTGGTTGCTATAGTGATGAATTCTTTAAAAGCATATGCCAATACAAGCTGGTGGAAGAATAACATTTTCAGAAGAATCTTAATGCACAAAGTTTCAGCTTTTGTTCTACTTAATACAAAATCAATGGGGTGTTTGCATTTGCAAGTAAGGACAACACCTTTCATTTGGATTTTATAACAATTTGGAAAGAACAAGAGATTCATTTGGCGTTTGAACGTGCCCAGTAACGCAGTCATGAAGTTCATGAAGATAAACCTCTCATGTAAAGAAATGACCAATGTATTTGATAATGTTCTTTCAACGACTTGCTAATTGAGCCTTCCCACAAATCACATAAGAAGCTTTGAATGTTTCTGAGCCCTTCTTAATACCACTCTTCCAAAGCATGAGTTACTGAATTAATGAAAACGCAGTACATGAACTGAGATTTCAGTCCATATAAAGAATTTAGAGACTTCAGATCCAATTTTCTGGGGATATACAAATATTCTGAATAAAATTGATATATCCTAATATATGGTTGTATAGCCATCCAGAGATTCATAGATATTCAGTTATAAAGCTTAAACCCTTACACAAACAGACATTGAACTGATTATCAATAAACCCAGAAGCATTTGGAGGTGCATATGTTTTACTGCCGGCCTGACACAAGTCAAGGCTTTACCAAAGTTATGCCTACTAGGTATATCAAAGCTGTACTTACCATGGGAAGCACTATCTTGGCCCCTGGATTTCTAACATAGCAATGCTTCCAAAACACTCATTATCTGATTTCTCATCAGAATTTCAACATGGGCTACATCTGATTTTGGGGGGGGGGGCAATAATAAAAATTTTCAGATTTGCAGAAAGTGTATTGCAGGCCTGCCCAACAGGTAGACCGCGGGCTACTGGTAGCCCGTGAAGGGTTCAAAGTAGCCCGCCAGCCATCAATTTAAAAAGTGACGGGATAAGTTCTCCACCCCTTCCTCCCCCAATCCCAAGGGCCACCATTGCCCCAGCAAAAGTTCTGGGTCTGCCAGCCCACTGTCTCAGCCAAGAGGGGCAGTTCAAGGGCCATGGCACATTGAAATCTGTTCCCTCCAGAATGGGTTAATGGGTTTTCAATGCATTCCTATGGGAAACCGCTGCTCTACTTACAAAGGTTTTTACTTATGAGCATGTGCTCAGAAAGGACAACATTCATAAGTAGGGGTTTTAGTGTAGTAGCCCTCAGGCACTTTGGGCCAGAAAAAGTAGACCTTGGCCTGTTTAAAGTTGAACAGCCCTGGTGTATTGCATTATTTTTACCTATATACCCAAGTATGAGTCAACCCGAATATAAGCCAAAGCACCTATTTTTTACCAAAAAACTAGGAAAACTTATTGACTCAAGTATAAGCCTAGGGTGCCTTCTCCAACGGGCAAGACTTGCCCTCCGCTGCCCTCCCCAAGCCAGCTGAGCACTCAGAAGGTGGTGGAATGGGCAGGACTAGAGGACTAGCCCTCCGTCACCTTTCCCAAGCCAGATGAGCACTCGGGAGGCGGTGGAAGTGCAGTAACTATATTCACTCGAAAATAAGCCGAGGGCGGTTTTTACTTAGCTTATATTCGAGTATATACAGTGTTGTTGCTGTTGCTGTTGCTGTTGCTGTTGCTGTTGCTGTTACTGTTGATGATGTTGTACCCCACCCATCTGGCCATATGGCTACTAACGGCAGAGCATAAGTATTCGTGGAACAAAATCCCCCTGTTCTAGCACATGGGGTATTGTCCTTAGTTGGTAGGTCCCTTCCTGGGTTTCAAAGACAAGCTCTCATTTACAAAGGCAAGCAACTGCGTTCTCCTTGGAGTTTACTTTTGTTGTTGTTTGCATTGTTTTTCTTTGCACTTCTGGTGTCAACAGGCTGGGGATTGTCTTGCTGCTTGCTTTCCTCCATGCTTGCATTGCTCTGTGGTATGTGTGTGTGTTCCTGGGGGTTGGGGGCAGTGCTGGCTCTGGATGCCTTTAAAGTACACTTTATAGAGATGTCTGGGAATAAACATCTTTTGGCCTTTTTTCTGACCTCCAGAACAGATTAGTCAGTTTTCCAGCCTTCCTATGGGAAACCACATTTCATAAGATGAATGTTTCATAAAACAATTCGAACTGTAGAGGCACCACTGTACTTTTGATTACAGTTCTATTAATTCCTCTGATGGGACTGATGGGAGTTGTAGCCCAAAATGTCCGCAGTATTCACCCCTTCTGTCTTAGTCTTAGTGCCCATTGGGGCCAGGCACCCATTTCCTGAATCTCACCAAACACTAAAATACTTATTGAAAGATCTTTGGATCATTAAGGTAGGGTGGACGATGTTGCAAGGAGCTATGGGAGAAAGAAAAATCAGTGAACATCCCATTTCCACTTTCATCAGTAGAGGCATCAAATGTTCTTTTATTTATACAATAGCTGTTTATATGCATCCATCCCATTGAGCAAAGAGAAATATCCTAAACTATCACCTTGCTAGTAGACATCAGTTTAAGATGCTTGGTTATTCAGATAAATGGTGCTATGCAGATAAGCCTCTATTTATTATGTCTGTGTGAAACTTCAGGCAATATAGGGACTCTCATATTAACAGTGCTTGTTATGATCCATTTATCACTGATTTTCCTTAGGTCTAAATTATCCCAAGTGGAACTTAATTTATGTTGGTGTAGGTCTACTAGCAATGAATTAGTTCCTTTGGACTTAATCACAGGTTAAATTAAAAATTAACTGCACACCTTCTATCCCTATAACCATTTTAAAAAATTAATCTGCTGTTAGAGGATAAAATTGAAGATGCATTAAAACTGTCACCTTGTAAGCATAAAAGCAAAATGAAGAGAAGCATGGAGCCCATCCCAAAGTATAAGTGCCTTTTTGGCATTTATTAAAGTGCTGTGCTATAGCATAACTGAGCAGAGCAAACACTTGTCTATGCTACAGCAAATCTAATATATTCATAGCATATGAATACACTCCCCCTGCAATGTGCTATCAGCTAATCTGTAAACAAATTATGCGTACACCAAATTCAAAAGGGCAATTTCAATGAATGAAACTCTTTGTGATTGATTTTTCCCATTTTCTCTGAAAAAATAGGTATTGCTTATCTTGGTAATAGTAGTAAAATGCCTGTACTGCACCTAAAGCTTTGTTCACAACCTGAGGTTCAATCCCAGGTAGCCAGCTTACGGTTGACTCAGCCCTCCATCCTTCTGAGGTTGGTAAATTGAATACCTAGCTTGCTGGCGGTGTGTGGGGGGCAACGTGTAGCCTGTAGAGATGGGCACGACTCAAAAAATGGTGTTTTGTTTGTCGTTTGTCGTTTAGGGGGTCCGTTTCGGTTCGTTTTCGTTTTTCATGATTTTTTTGCAAAAAAATTCATTTTCATTTCGTTACGTAACGAAATGAAAAAACAAAAACGCTGTTTCGTTAGCATTCATTACAGTTCAATGTATTTGCCGCAACGAAAACGAAACGCACGACAAAATTTCTCTTGTTTCGTTTCGTTTCGTTTCATTTTGGAGACAAAATTCGTTTTTTGTTTCGTTACATAATGAAACGAAAAAACAAAAACAAAAAATTGCTCATTTCGTGCCCATCTCTAGTAGCCTGTATACTGTAATTAAACTGTAAACTGCTCAGAGACTATTTGATGTGGTATGGGATGGTAATATAAGCAAAACACTGTGAATATTTTTGGCCATTCCAACTTTTAATCGCAATGGCCTAATTGTATGAAAAGAATACTGTGAACCAGAAGTGATGCACCATCAGTTTGCCTTACCTTCAACTGATTTCTTTAGCAACTACTGAGCATGCTCTCATGCAAGGGAGCTTGCTCCATGGCCCAAAATGGAGACTGATTGCCTTTTTTCTGCCCATGCTTCTTATCAGCTACCCTTAATTTCAAGTTTTGGAGAGGGTAGCCATGTTAGTCTGTGCAAGAATTCCAGACAAAATAAAATAAAAACAAAACAAAACAATAGACTAACTTTCATATACCAAAAACCATCCAACAAGTATACCTATCTGCATTCTTCAAGCTTCCATCCTGAACACACAACAAAATCAATCGTATATAGCCAAGCTCTTAGATACAACAACATCTGCTCTGACCCACAGGATAGAGACGCCAAACTCAGGGATCTACAAAATGCTTTCCTCAGGCTACAGTACCCACTTTGCATGATTAAGGAACAAATCAACGAAGCAAGATGCATACCCAGAGATAACCTGCTACAAGACAGTTCCAAAGGGCCAAATGAGAGAACACCACTGGTTGTCATTTACAGTCCACAAGAGTGACCACTCACACACATCTTAAATTATCTCCAGCCCATCCTTGACAAGAACACATCACTCTTCAAAGCTCTTGGTGGGAGACCCATACTTGCCTACAGACAACCTCCCAACCTCAAACAAATACTAACACATACAAGATTACAAAACATCAACACAGACAAAGGTACTACTAAGCCATGCCACATACCTAGATGCCAACTCTGCCCACACATCTACTCTGGAAACTCTATTGCAGGACCTAACAATGCCATATATAATACCCAGGGCAGTTTCATCTGCTCCTCAACCAATGTGATCTATGCCATCTTTTGCCAACAATGCCCATCTGCACTCTACATTAGACAAACAGGACAGTCTCGACAAAAACATATCAATGGACACAAGTTTGACATAAGGAACCGCAATACACAGAAACCTGTCTCAAACTACCTGGACACTCCTTGAAGGATTTGAAGGTCACTATTTTGGAACAGAATCATTAGAAATCAGGAATACAAAGAGAAACAGCTGAGATAAAATTCATATACATGATGAACACACACAAGAATGGATTGAACATAAGTCAAGGTTTCTTGAGTCATTATCAAATGTAATACTACTATGTTGCCTTTTTTAATGGAAGTTTCTCTCTCTCTCTCTCTCTCTCTCTCTCTCTCTCTCTCTCTCTCTCTCTCTCTCTCTGTGTGTGTGTGTGTGTGTGTGTGTGTGTGTGTGTGTGTGTGTGTGTGTGTGTGTGTGTGTAAGGGTAGGGGGAAAGAAAGAGAGAGAGCGATTATGGATCAGGACATAATAATATTTAGATACATTCTGGTCAAGATGGATCTAAATATGATCAGTAAGGATCACATTCTGTTCCATGTTGTTAAATATCTAAACAGCTCTGAAGCACAATAGCAAGTCTGCAGTTGTGTTTGGTAACGAAAGCTGGTTGAGGTACATAAGACCTGCAGAGGTGGCATGAAGAGGCCATGCTCTTCCTACATTCACAGTCATTTCTTTTCTTTTGCCCCTAAAATTCCCTGTTTCCCAAAACACCAGCAAGAGTGATGCAATATTGTGGACAGGCCCAGATTTTTACTCACCTGAGGAGAGGAGAATTTTTACTTCTCTCTTCCAAGAGTGCATTATGGCTTATAACTGCCTGCAATTTGGAAAGAGCACCAAGGTCTTGGCAAGAGAACTTTAACAGACATTAGTTAAATGTGTGTTTCTAAGGTTGTTGAAATTTTAAGTTGCCATTATAGCTGCAGTTTTACAAAAAAAATTCACACTTCCATTTTTCAAACCTAATTGTAATAGTTACTTTTTAAAAAAATAGAGTGCTATAAGCCTCTCGTCTGTGGTCCTACACACACTGTGCTCCTACCTACCTCATCATCATTGCCTCCTCGTTATCCACAAACAGTGTGTGAGATAACAACACAAGACACAGCATGAGCCAGCAACTGAAGTATGTGATGTTCTTCCAATTTATTGTTATTATTATAAATACACTTCTTGTATCTCAGAAATAAGAACTATATTAACATCATCATCATTGTATTACTGACTTTTAATATGGCATATCGAATTAATAATGAAGAAATAGCTATTAAATATTAAGATTAATTATAATTCCATGAGAAGTGTCAGTAAGGATTGTAATGCATAGAAAACAGTTTAGTGTTATTTATAAAGCATTAGATAAATGGATGCATTTTCCCCACTTGATGAGGCAAATCTTGATGTTAGCATGTTAATTTCAACACATGGCTTCCGAGCTCTCAGATAACCAAATACATTCTCCCCAAATAAACAAGACATTTCATGAAATGCTAAGGAAATGCTGCCCTGGAAAAGGAAACCTCAGAAAATTGGGTGCAAGCAATGATATTTTGGGATGCAGGGATGTAGAAAACTCTCAGTGCAACTATAAAAAAACTAACAAACTAGAAGCAGGCTAGCTTAATACCACAGTTCTTCAGCTTATTTCCACCTCTATTGATTTTTATATCAGCCTGAGAATGAAATGCTGACGTAATCCCTATGAAAGTATCATAAAGGGTCCAGGTCATGGTTTAGCATACCATGGCATCTTTTTGAAGTATTTCCAATGGTATGCTAAATTGAGAACAATTCCCATGGCAGAGATCAGAGATCAGGTTCACCACCTCGACATTAAATCTGACAAGAAAATTCACCGCAGATGGAAAATAAAACCCGAAGTGGTAGCACTTCCAAAGAAGACATGCTCTTGAGACAAAATGAAGAGATGGTGCATCTGGAACCATTCAGTCTTGTGAGGGCAAAGCAGCAGGAGTGCCATTTGAGATTACAATGCAGGAGCGGAGGAGATAGATTTCATCCAGGGAAGCTGCCATGTATCGGAAGGTTCAAAGGGAAAACACACACACACACACACACACACACACACACACACACACACACACACACACACACACACACACACACACACACACACACACACACACCGCTCCCACTGCGCATTCATAATTACACAGGAGGGAAACATGTCAAAGATTTCAGAAAAATGTGCGATTTTATATGGAATTCTTCCCTGTTCTGCAACCCTCCAGATGTTTTGGATAAGAACTGGGGTTTGGAAATACTATGCGTGTCTGCTACAGGTTCCAGATTCTCCCAGCCCCAGTGACAAGGGGTCGTGCTAGCTGGATGAATGCTGAGAGCTACAGCCCCAAAAGTTAATGTTCCCAGGTAGAGATGGGCACGACTTGAAAAAATTTTTTTCGAGTTGTCGTTAGTCGGGCCGGTCCCGTTTCGGGTCGTTTCCGGTTTTCGCGAAAATTCGCAAAAAGTAGTTGGTTCGTTTTTTCGTTGTCGTTAGTACTGGTTTTGGGGGGGAGCGGGCTCCTGGAGGCACCTCTGTGGGGTGGGTGCCTCCTCTGGCCCGCTATAAAGGGAAAGTGGGCTCCTGGAGGCACCCGTTGGTGCCTCCTATCCTCACCCACTAGGAAGGGGAAGCAGGCTCCAAGAGACCCCTCAACATGGGGGTCTCCCCTCCTCACCTGCTGCTGCTGCAAAATGGTATGCAATAGCCATATGGATATGCATACCAGTTGCAGACTATGAGACCAGTGAGAGTGATAGCGTCATGCCTTCCCTGCACAAGGCTCTCGCACCACCATGTCTCACACAGAAGGGAATTGTACTTGCTGCGTGTAGTGCAATGCAAGCAAGTAGATCTGGCTTTAAGGTGGCTTAGTGCAAGGGCTAGGGTTAGGCTAGTGACGGGTAAGGTTACGGTGGGCTAGTGGGTTGCACCTCTGGGTGCCTCTCTGACCCACTAAGAAGACAGTCTGTGACGTATGGGTAAGGAGTCAAGGATTAGGGTAAGGGTTAGGGGGCTAGGGCAGGTTTTAGGGGGCTTATTGGCACAACCCAGAAGTCTCCATGGCCAAGTGGCCATGCGTTTGGTGGGATGGCTCCAAAAATTTGCATGGTCGTCCACTCCCACATGGCTGGCCACTCAGCCAGCCCATCATTGCGCAGGTGTAAATAAAATAAAATAAAATAAAATCAATGGAGGACAGAGGAGGAGAGGAGAGACATTTTGTTGCAAGAAAAAACCCACTGCTACTGTGAAAAATCTGGCAGTTTATAAATTTTCGCGTGTTTCTGTTGTGCTTGTGTGTTTTTGGACCACGATTTCAAAAACACTATTGCGTTCGCCGCCCCATTTTGGATCCCCCGCCCGCACCGCATGGCATGGCGAAATGGCGACTCGAGTCCGGCTGCCCAGGACGGGGGGGGAGGCGGGACCCCCCCTCCAGAAACCACCCTTCCGGTAGGTGCCCTGCGCCCTTAGTCAAGCAGGCATTTTTCCGCCTGCTTTTTTTGGCCCGGGAATGGGTGGGGGGAGAGTTTAAAAGTTTTTTCCTGTGCTGTCCGTGCCACTAGCTTGCGCTTTAATTGCGGCAGCCGGCGGCGAGACTGGGCTTTTTGCTGGCTGCGAGCCTGCGGCGAGTCCCACCAGAGCAGCCCAGGACGGGGGATGGGGGGGGAGGCCGGGGACCTCCAGAAACAACCCCTCTGGTAGGTGCCCTGAGCCACGGCAGGCATTTTTTCACCTGCTTTTTGGTCGGGAACCGGGTTTTTTTAACTTTTAAAAACTTTTTTCTGTGCCGCGTGGCATCGCGCGATCGCGCGATGCAAGGAACGAGCACGACAAATCAGACCAAAATTGTTCGTTCGTACTTTATTATAAAACCAAGGTGAAAAGACTGGAGCATCCACAAACAGTAGCAGTACAGGAGAAAGCACTCTCAGGATGCTGAGAAAAAATGGCTTATTAAAAGAGCCCAACGCGTTTCGGCCGAAACGCGTTGGGCTCTTTTAATAAACCATTTTTTCTCAGCATCCTGAGAGTGCTTTCTCCTGTACTGTTACTGACTATCTACTTTGCCACTTGACTGGGCACCATCAAGTTGCAGAAAGCTCTTGGATTACACGATAGTCAGAGGGATGGGTGCTTTTGTGGATTCATCGTCACTTTGAATCTGAAATAGGATGTAGCACCCTGAACGTTTTTTTTACAATGTAAATTACCAGTGTGGCTCCTCAGCCAGGAGAAAATTGTTAGCACCTGAAGGCTGCTTTAGTGCCATTTCACCCACCTGGTTGAAAAGCAACCTCACGGGAAACATTGTCAGTTGTCACCACAAAGGCATTCCAGGAGGTGGCAGCCAAAGGAGACCAGGTGGGAAACAAAGCCATTGTTCCAGTCCTGCTGAAAGACTGCTTACGATTTGCCTTGTTCATCCATCTCTTTCTCCTCCTGTGTTATCTCTTTGGACTGGAAGCCAATCAAAAGACAGGGACTTTTTAAAAAAACTAGTTATATGTCAAAAGTTCTTGCATCCTTTCTGAGGAAAGTTAGTGGTGGGTCCTCCTGTTTATAGCTCACCTTGATTTCACATCACAGTGGTTGAATAGGCTTGTTAAGTGGACAGTGGCCTGAATAGGCTCATAGGTGGACAACGGCCTGAATAGGCTTGCTGGTGGACAATGGCCTGGGGTACGTGAAAGTCCCTTCTTTGCAATACTTCCCAACACCAATTATGTATGGTAAACTATAATTGGAGGGCTCACAACTAACTTTCCTCCGACTGACGAAGCTGCTTGGATGAGTAGTGAAATGTTTCAATTTTTCAAGAAAAGACCAGTTGCCATGACTCGACTTCCAGATAGTCAATAAACACTCTATTCCATTCTAGTATCCCTTTTTCCTGAAGATTCCCATCCTTCTGATCCAGCATCCCACTGTATAGGGATAAACAAGAAGTTTTAAAAATGAAAAAGTTTTTTTTTAAAAAAAGGAAATTAGTATTTTTAAAAGGGTTATACAGTGGTACCTTGTATAAAGGAATTAATTCGTTCCAAAAGAAATTATGTTAAGCAAAATTTCCTTTATACAAATTTCCATAGGAATGCATTGAAAATGGAGTGATCGCATTTTTATGTTGTACAGATTCTCCCCATAGGCGATTATGTTAAGCAAGTCTCCCCTATCTCCGGATTTTTATGTTGTACAATTTTATGTTATACAAGCTGTTTGTTATACAAGGGACCACTGTAAATAAAATAGTTTTTTTCCTCTCACACAAATTGGGAGGGAGAGACAATAGCCAGGAACAGCTAGAACAATAGAGACAATGAGACAAAATGGTGTAACACCAGCAGCAGTCCCTTAAAGCTCCCATCTGAGACCATTCATGTATATCAGCAATGAGCTACCACCAATTCTGAACAATAATGTCTCCCTCTCCTAGGCTTTGGGTGGTGTGATGTGTTTGATTATAGAAAGTCTCCTAATCTTAAACAACATCTGACACTTAAAAAGCAACACAATGTGCATACAGAGATAGGGGGAAAACCCTGCTGTGAACCGAAATGACAAGTGTTATGTGTTACCAACAACTCTTTTGTAGGCGCAGAGAAGACCTTAACACCTATGTCAGTGTCTTCTATGCCCCTGAACATGTGCCACAAGAGATCTGATGTTCACTGCTCATTTTGCCTGTTTTGGGGTGAAACCTATCTGATGTATTTATTAATTGTACTGTGGTGCTTTTGACACAAAGAAAGAGACCATTTACTCTTGTTCATTTGACTATTGATTCATCTTCTAAGGTTATATAGGCATTCATCCAGCACTAGCCCACTGTGTCCTACACCGGGCAGACAGGAGCATCTCCATGCCAGAGAAGAAATGGACATCCACATGACATCAGAAATGGTGACACACAGTATTCATTGTCAAAACATTTCATCCCTTTAGAGCACCTTGTTGCTGATATCAAAGTAGTTATTATATATCAGAGGTGGACACAAAATGAAAAACAAAACACTGTTTTGTTGTTTTGTTCTGTAACAACTCACTTCATTATGTAACAAAATGGTAGGACATGTTTCATCATGAAACAAAATGAAACCCAATTCCCCCCCCCCTAAGAATGAAATGATTCATTCTAGAGGAATCAAAATGGCAGGGCAGGGGAGCTGCTTTGGGCTCTTCCCTGTAAGCCCCCAAAATTTTGAAAGGTTTGGGTTTTAGGGGGCTGAGTTATTAAACTCCAGATGGAGTGTCCCTAATTCAATTGGGAAACTGCAATAATTCCCCCATGGGTGAGCAATTAGCAGCTTGGGTATCTTCAATTGGAATGATTTTTCCTATGGCCACCACATTTGAAGCTTAATACCTCAGCCCCTTGATCTCCAAACCCCTCCAAATTTTAGGGGCTTACAGGGAAGACTCCAGTGAAGCTCCCCTGCCATTTTGGTGCTGATACATGGCTATGAACTCTATTTTTGAGTACATTAAACACATTATGTACTCAAAAATAGAGTTCACAGCCATGTATTGGCATGGAAATCACAGTGTAGTCCCTGAAATTTGGAGATGTTTTGCATTCAGGTGGCTGAGTTATTAAACTGCAAAGGGGGGTGCACCTAGGAAAACATCATTCTAGTTGAGTCATGAGTTCAGAATGAAGCTGATACTAGCCCCCTCCACAGGTGAGCAATTCGCAGCTTCCAACTCAATTAAAAAGATTTTTTTTCCCTAGGGGGAATCCCTTTTAAGTTTAATAACTCTGTCCCCTGAACCCCAAACCTTTCCAAATTTCATAGATTTACAGGGAGGAGCTTGAGGAAGCTCCACTACCATGTTGGTGCCTCTAGGATCCACGGGAGCATGGTCTTTCATTTCGTTTCATTTCATTATGAAACTACTTTAAAAATTTGTAACAAAATGAAATGAAACTACTAAGGAAATAAAACGAAATTCTATATTTCCATTTTGTACGAATCTCTATTATATCTATAAGAGAGAGGGGGCATAACCCCTCCTATCTATCTATCTATCTATCTATCTATCTATCTATCTATCTATCTATCTATCTATCTATCTATCTATCTAGCTAAGGGAGGGGTCATGGCTTCAAAATAAAAGTCAGCCATCCTTGCCATTTCTTACTTCAAGTTCTTAGATGATCTAGGGGGAAAGGGCAAAAAGATGTTGACACTTTGTCACACGTGGAGGGAGAGGACTGACATGGCTTCCACTAGGCTACAGAAATTTTAAGAAACCCCTTCTCTGAGTAAAAATGATTAATATCATCTAAGAAAATTCCTAAATTTTCCCAAGCTAATGTATTTTGCACCATTTTTAAAGAAACATGTGGGGAAGATCAAAGATAATTTTTATTTAAATAAGCAATTTAAATTGGGTTTGATCCCTTTGCCTTAATTTATCAAGATTTAAAATAAACAATTTATTTTTCCTTCATTTAAAAATCTACTCTGGTCTCACTAGAGATATGCAGCCAAAGTCCAGATACGAATGGAAGCCTTCTGAGACCAGAGTTCATGTTTTTTTCACAACTATTTCCACATTTCTTTACCCTCTTCTACAACAGAACAATGGATGCATAATAATTGGTTGTAATCTTCAAACCACCTATTTTTCCTAGCCTTATTGAAATGCAGTATCTCTTGAGCATTTCATTCAGCGCATACAGCTATAGATTTTGTCATCTGTTGCTCTCTTTCCAGTGTTTCCAAATTATTGTGTTTGCGACTGGCGACAGCTGGCCAAACAATGGGATGGGGCTTCACAATTAACATAATACGCTATCCTGAATTTGGAGATATTATATGTGGGTTGACAAGTGCTGCAGCTGAGACCCAGCCCACTGCCTATCCATGGTTGATTAGCAGGACTGTTCCCCAGCTGATGATTGGGAGGATGTGCGGAGCTTATCTCAGCTGGTCATGTCAAGCCCTAATACAAATATTTCATTACGGGCAGAACTCTGTTCTCGTTTTGTAAACTATCAAAATTAAGCCTCTGGCATCATTAGGCTGCCAGGAAACCAAAGGGCCAGGAGGGAATCACTGCCAGAAGCCATGCTTTCTATGCTCTGCAGAGTGACTTTCCTCTTAGGCCTAGATATAACCTAGTTCGTACTGGAGGATGACTTGGACATTGGACAGAGAAACTGTGTATTTGTTCCAAGCAGTTGGAATGTATTTTAACTACAGAGATTTTGCCAGGGTGATAGCTCAAAATACACCCCCCACAGAGAGAGAGAGAGAGACAGTCTAGGACAGTGATGGCAAACCTATGGCACGGGTGCCAAAGGTGGCACTCGGAGCCCTTTCTGTGGGCACCCGACATCGCCCCTTCATAGCCACCTGTACACAGGTTAAATGGCTGTATTGGCACTTTGCAAAAAAAATTAGTGGGTTTTGAATTGCAGTTTGGGCACTCAGTCTCTAAAAGGTTCACCATCACTGGTCTAGGAGAATGGCTTTTTAAAAAATATATATGGAAGAAATGCTTTCTGGATTTCAGACACAGATCTTGCTCTCAAACCACAATTGCCTCCTTGGGTGCTTGCTCCTGCATTCCCATAGGATCAAATCCACCTATACATGTACAGCTAACAAGTTTTATTACAATCTTGTCAAGTGTTTTCAGCAGGGCTGTAGAAACAATTGGCCCTCCACCTAACTGGAATACCAGTTTCCATAATGCTCAAAAGTAATTTGGGATTTGCTTCAACAACATTAGAGCTATGGATTCCACGGATCATGCTTCACCAATTCAAGAAGCACACTCAATGAAGTTTACTCTGAAATTACTACCCTCTGGGCTGTGATAGCAGAAAATAATTTATCTGCTGTATAAAGTGTATGTGTGGACAGTTATCTTCCTATGACTATCTTTTGAAATGAAGTGGTACAGAAGTTCACAGCTCCCAATTCTTTGAGGACAAAAAGTCCCATGTTTTTGGGTGTGTTTCTTTAAAACCAGCCTGAAATTTACACTGCATGGAAGAAAAGAGATTTAAAACCACCATCAGCACCACCAGCACCACCTCAAATTATTTTTCTGGTCAAATTATTTTACTTTTATTGATCTACAATTGGAGCACCTTTGGAGAATTATGCTATTTTATTAGGGCTATTTTATGACACATGCTAGGAAGATTCTCCTTGGCAAGTCTTGAACCTGTATCACTGTGTCCATTAAGATTTATCAACCAATAGAGGACTGTTTTAAAGATTCAGTAGCACACTCTGAGTCAGTGGTGGTTTATTTATTTATTTATTTATTTATTTATTTATTTATTTATTTATTTATTTATATGCCATCTACTACCCAAAGGTCTTTGAATAGAGCCTGAGCAGGAATGTCATGTATTGTTGGAACTATAGAAAAGATTTTGATTAGGGATGGGCATTTCGTTTCGGAACCAGTAGGTTACGAAATGAACCACGTGAGCCCAGATAGTCCTCGGAACCAGCTGATAATGCAGATCCAATTTCTTTCTCTTTCTCTCTTTAGAGAAAGGTAAAGCAACATACTACAATGTCATCTGCACTAGATCTGTGATGCTGGCCAATTAGGAGCTGTGCAGGGACAGGCATCATCCTGCCTCCCTCTCTGATTGGCCAGCAGCATGAAGCAGGGAAGATGACATTGCAGCATGCTTCCTCATTGGATTTTAACCCTGCGCAAGACAGAGAAAGGTAAAGCAATTGAATTTGCATGTATCAGCTGGTTGCGAGGACTACCTGGGCTCATATGGTTCATTTTGTAACCTACTGTTTCCAAAACGAAATGCCCATCCCTCATGTTGATACCAAATCCCAGCTCCCACCCACACTCCCAGCTTTGGATTTCTTATTATCTGAGTGGTTGGGTTTCATCAAATTTGTGGTCATCACCCCCCCCTTGTGCCCATGTCCATAATTATACATGCCTGAAACAATTCTAGGCCCAACTCTCAAATTTTGTGTGCCCTACGAGGGGATATCTGCTCCTGAAGAGATGCCACAAGGGCCCACACACTGCTTTCAGAGTTTGTCCCTGAAATCTCAGGGCAAGGCATTCTGCTCATCTGGCTACCAGAGATGGGCACAAAATGAATTTTTTATTCATTTTGTTATTCATTATTCATTTCATTTGGTAACAAAATGAATAACGAACTACCCCTCAAATAAAATCAAAACAATACAAAACAGAAATTTCCGTTCCATTCCATTCCATTTTTCATTTTCCCATAGGAATGCTTTGAAGCAATGTATTCCTGTGGTGAAGAGCTGATGGTTTCCCCCCCAACACGCCGGGCATGGGAAACTGGGGATATTTATTTATTTATTGCTGCCCCAAGTGCCGATCAGATGTAGCATGGGCTTGGGGTGGCAAAAAAAAATGTTTAAAAACCCCTCCGATGGAGTGGGGGGAAAGGAGGGATTTTAAAATGTTTTTTCTTTTTCTTTTGCTGCCCCAAGCACCGATCAACTGTAGCTGGGGGAAAAGAAAAGCAATTGTTTCAAACAAAATGAAATGACTAAATTGAACCAAAGAAAAATAAAATGAAATGCCATTTTAGCGTTTCCTGCCCATCTCTACTAATGGCTACCTAAAATCCAGTTTTTCGTACTGATGGTTGTTTCAGTCAGCAGATATGTGGCTGTTTTTTTCCCCTCTTATCTTTTATAAGTATACACAGATTTGGTAGTTGTAGACTTACTTATTTCTGTGAGGTCGCTTTATGCTGTCTTCTTGTTTCTCCTTCTCAGCTCGAGAGAGGTGAATACTGGATTTCAGCAGTATGCATGCAAGCCAACACTAGATATTTCTGTAAACATGTTTACCAGTCTTGACCCTGAACTATCCACAAAATGATAACCTTCAAACAATAACTATTAAGTGTTTTTCCTTATTTCTTATTCAGTGAGTGCTCTAGCAATATGGGGTGATATATATGTTGAAATGACAATAGCTCCTAGAGTGATCACTTCTCAAAAATCACAAGCTCACCAGCAGGCCACTGTGTTTTGCCAGTAAATATCAAACAAACATAACACAGTGCAGGTTTTATGGGGTGGGCATGAGACTGGAAAGGAATAGGGCAATTTCTCCTCTTCTGATCCTGGAGTTGGAAGCCATTCCAACAAGCCCATCACAACCTGGGCATAATTATCATAAAATTATTTAATTGAAAAGGAATTATTAAAATAAAATTTCCCTAGGTACTATGTAACTTAAGAATGTGTTATTCAATCAAAAAGGTACCCCTCAACTTTCCATCTAACTCAGTGGGTTATTCCGAGTTAATTATGGAAAGTAATGAATCAGTTGTTCTCCTTGTTCCCCAAACAAGGGCATTGTGACTGATGAGGGAGAACCATCCATCATTTCACCTGGGCTCCTGTCTCCGTACAGCTGGCAGCTTTATTTCAGAAATGCTTTTAAATTGCTCCTCTTAAGAGCTGTGTGACATCCAAGGAATTCTCTCCCTATTGTGGTTATGTTCCTGCCAAGAGGCAGAGGTTGCTGTGGGGACTCACCTGGAAGGTTCATTTGAAGCAGACTCCCTGCCATGTTCCAGAAGCTTCTGTCATGTTGTTTAGATTGGCCATCTCCTCTCTAGCAAGTCTGGGAATGGTATAGGGCAGTGATGGCGAACCTTTTAGAGACTGAGTGCCCAAAGTGTGATTCAAAACCCACTTAGTTTTTGCAAAGTACCAATACAGTAATTTAACCTGAATACAGTGGTACCCAGGGTTACAATGCTTCAGGTGCTACCCTTCAGAAAAGCGAGGATCGAAGAGCAGGCTTTTGAATTTCCTGCGGCTACAGCAGCCTTGCTGTGGCTGCCAGAAATTCAAATACCTACTCTTCAATCCTCACTTTCCTGAAGGGTAGTACCCCTGCTCTTCGATCCTCACTTTCCCCAAAAGCAGCACCACATCCACTTCTCTAGCCCGGGCAGGGAGGCAGATGGGGTGTGACACCATCAGGAAACCAGGGGAGAGTGGTGGCAGCTTGTAGGCTCATTTGTAGCCCCAGTTTAATTTCCAGCCATGTCGCTCTGGGCATCCCAAAAGCAGTGTCGCTGGAGAGTAAACTGGGGCTACAAAGGAGCCCAAAAGCTGCTGCCTCCCCTTCGCCTGGCTCTCTGCACAGAGCACAGAAAAGTGAAGTATTATTTGATTTCATCTGTTTTATTTTTATAAATATTTCTAGGGAGCAGTGTCAAAATTGGCAATTAGAGGGCTCTAGAGTGTAATTTTTCTGGCCTGTTCAAAAGGCCAAATGCAATATATTAATAATGTGCAATGCTAGAAAATATTGGTGTGGTTTTTGCAATGACAAAAACAGTGGTTACCAAGAAATAATGTCTTCTGTATCACTTTCCATTAAAATGGCTTTTCCTACTCGGAAATTGCAATTCTAGGCTGTTTTCTGGTGTGTCCCTGTGTTGTATTTGCCAGTAATGGCTACTGGAATGCGATTCCTGTGGAAGTACTGTGACTTGTTTCATCTGTCCTCTTCTGGTCACATGTGAGTCAAAACTGGTTTGGTTTAGCCCACTCAGAAGTTGTCCCTTCAGGTATTTTCTGAAACATTCATGGTTCTGCGCTGAACAGCTACTGTAATATTCTTAGGGGTGTTTTGTGGGTCAATGCATCGATTCCCCAAGAATGTGTGAATTTTGTTGAGCTGTTCTACTTAGAAGTTGCTGTTCCTGGATATTTTGCATAACATGGATTTCCTTTCTGGAATGGATACTGGAACATTGCTCCTGGAGATGTTTGGTGTTTTGCTGCACCAGTTTTACCTAGTCATATGTGTGTCATGACTTTGGTTGGTCTAACCTACTCGGAAGTTGCTGTTCTGAGCCATTCTGTTGCTTTGGGGCTAGTTTGGGGCATTAAAGGATAGATGAAAGAAATATTTTATAGGTGTGTTGTCTAAAATATTGTTCTGATGTCTATCTTGTATTACTTGCAACTCTACCTCAGAGGGAATGAGTATGTAGTGCTGCTTCCTCCTTGCATCTGCCACTGAGCTCTGCCTTCCTAAAGGGCCAACCCTTGCATCCTTAGGAAATTTGTGCACTCTTGCCCCATGTTTTAATGATAGCTCTGCTGTCGTATGTTTAGTTACTTTCTGCCTAGATGCCCTAAGCACATCTGAACTTGCCTGATTTAGAAACTATGCAGGGTCGGCCCTGGTTAGTACTTGGATGGGAGACCATCAGGGAATACCAGGTGTTGTAGGCTCCTGGAGTAGGAACTGGCAAACCACTCTAGTATTCCTGCCAAGAAAAACCCATGGACATGGATTTACGAAGAGTCAGTCACAATTGTAATGACACAAAACACACACACACACAAGCATGGCAGAGATATGGCCAAGAGACAGCTCCGAGCTGCAACCCAGACAGTAGTTGCTGCTCATGTGTGGTAACGTTCTGTTTTACATGAAGTGGGAAGTAGAGATGGGCACGACTTAGCGGTATTCCCGTTTCCGTTTCCGTTACTCGGTTCCGTTACTCTACGGAAACGGTAACGGGAATTACTCCCCCAGACTTCGAGCTCGAACCGACGAACGAACAATTTTGGTCTGATTTGTCGTGCTCGTTACTTGCATCGCGAGATCGCGCGATGCCACACGCGGCACAGAAAAAAAGTTTTTAAAAGTTAAAAACCCGGTTCCCGGCCGAAAAGCAGGCGGGAAAATGCCTGCCGTGCCTCAGGGCACCTACCAGAGGGGTTGTTTCTGGAGGTCCCCGGCCTCCCCCCTCATCCCCCCGTCCTCGGCTGCTCTGGTGGGACTCGCCGCAGGCTCACAGCCAGCAAAAAGCCCAGTCTCGCCGGCCGCCGGCCGCCGCAATTAAAGCGCAAGCAAGCGGCACGGACGGCACAGGAAAAAACTTTTAAACTCTCCCCCCACCCATTCCCGGGCCAAAAAAAGCAGGCGGAAAAATGCCTGCTTGACTAAGGGCGCAGGGCACCTACCGGAGGGGTGGTTTCTGGAGGGGGGGTCCCGCCTCCCCCCCCGTCCTGGGCAGCCGGACTCGCGAGTCGCCATCGCCATGCCATGCGGTGCGGGCGGGGGATCCAAAATGGGGCGGCGAACGCAATATTGTTTTTGAAATCGTGGTCCAAAAACACACAAGCACAACAGAAACACGCGAAAATTTATAAACTGCCAGATTTTTCACAGTAGCAGTGGGTTTTTTCTTGCAACAAAATGTCTCTCCTCTCCTCCTCTGTCCTCCATTGATTTTATTTTATTTTATTTTATTTACACCTGCGCAGTGCGCAATGATGGGCTGGCCAAGTGGCCAGCCATGTGGGAGTGGACAACCATGCAAATTTCTGGAGCCATCCCACCAGTCGCATGGCCACTTGGCCATGGAGACTTCTGGGATGTGCCAAAAAGCCCCCTAAAACCTGCCCTAGCCCTAACCCTAACCCTTGACTCCGTACCCATACGTCACAGACTGTCTTCTTAGTGGGTCAGAGAGGCACCCAGAGGTGCAACCCACTAGCCCACCGTAACCTTACCCGTCACTAGCCTAACCCTAGCTCTTGCACTAAGCCACCTTAAAGCCAGATCTACTTGCTTGCATTGCACTACACGCAGCAAGTACAATTCCCTTCTGTGTGAGACATGGTGGTGCGGGAGCCTTGTGCAGGGAAGGTATGACCCTATCACTCTCACACTGGTCTCATGTCTGCACATTATGTTATGCAATATCCATATGGCTATTGCATAGCATTTTGCAGCAGCAGCAGGTGAGGAAGGGAGACCCCCATGTAGAGGGGTGTCTCTTGGAGCCTGCTTCCCCTTCCTAGTGGCAGGAGGCACCCACGGGTGCCTCCAGGAGCCCACTTTCCCTTTATAGCGGGCCAGAGGAGGCACCCACCCCACAGAGGTGCCTCCAGGAGCCCGCTACCCCCCCAAAAAAACCAGTACTAACGACAACGAAAAAACGAAAAAAACGAACCGACTAATTTTTGCGAATTTTCGCGAAAACCGGAAACGACCCGAAATGGGACTGGCCCGACTAACGACAACTCGAAAAAATTTTTTTTCAAGTCGTGCCCATCTCTAGTGGGAAGACCACCAAATACATTCATGGGTGTATGGCACATCAGGCTTTGGTATGTAACCCTGGACACACTGAACCTGACTAGACATGGGCACGACTTGGTGAAATTCTTGTTTCCGTTTCCGTTCCTCGTTTCCGTTACGCAACGGAAACGGTAATGACCATTAAGCCGTCAGAACTCGAACTCGAACCGATAAAAGAAAAATTGGGTCTGATTTGTCATTGTCATTCATGGCATTGCGGCGATCGCGTGATGCCAAGTGGCACAGAAAAAAAGTTTTTTTTTTAAATCCGATTCCCGGCCAAAAAAGCAGGCGAAAATATGCCTGCCTGAGTGAGGGCACCTACCAGAGGGGTGGTTTCTGGGGGGGGGGTCCCCGGCCTGCCCCCCTCTCCTGTCCTGGGCTGCTCTGGTGGGGGGGGCATCCTCGTCGTATCGCCATACCATGCGGTGCGGGGGGGATCCAAAATGGCGACCACAATATTTTTTTTGAAATCGTGGTCCAAAAACCCACCAAAGCACCACACAGAAGCATGCGAAAATTAGGTATTTTAACTGCCTGAATTTTTACATTAGCAGCAGTGGGTTTTTCTTGCAATAAACGTCTGTCTCCAATCCCATTGATTTTATTTTATTTTTATTTTTATTTTTACTTTTTTACACCTGTGCAATGATGGGCTGGCCATGGGATGGGACCATGCAAATTTTTGAAGCCATTCCACCAATCGCATGGCCACTTGGCCAGGTTTTGACTGAGACTTCTGGGATGTGCTAGTCGGGCATAAAAAGCCCACTATAACCCTAGCCCTAACCCAAACCCTAACCCTAACCCTAACCCTAACCCTAACCCATACGCCAGTACACTGTCCTTCTTAGTGGGTCAGAGGCACCCAGAGGTGCAGCCCACTAACTCACCCTAACCTTACCCGTAATAACCCTAAGCCTAGCCCTTGCCCTAACCCCAACCCTAAGCCAGATCTGTACTCGCATTGCACTACACGCAAGTACATTTCCCTTCTTAGTGAGCCAGAGGGCGCCCACCAGAGGCATTCTTTCACCTCACTCACCAGTCCAAAGTTCCAAAAAACTCTGTACGCCAGTATGCTGTCCTTCTTAGTGAGCTAGAGGCACCCAAAAGAGAGGTGCCTCTGCCCGTGCCACTTGGTACACAATGGCTACACGGACATGTACCCTTCCTTTTCCCTTTGTAGCGGGCCAGAGGAGGCATCCACCCCAGAGAGGTGCCTCCAGGAGCCTGCTTAATGCCTTCCCTTCGTAGCGGGCCAGAGGAGGCACCCACCCCAGAGAGGTGCCTCCAGGAGCCCGCTACCCTACCCCCCCCAACCAGTACTAACGACAGACGACAAACGCAACGACAATTTTTTGAAAAATTTCATGACAAACGCTAACAAGCCGAAATGGGCCGGCTCTGACACACGACAACTTGAAACGTCATTTTTCCTGGTCGTGCCCATCTCTAAACCTGACCTTTGTGACATGTTGAAATATGGAGCAACTTATGTGCTAAATGCAAAATGATAAAGAAAGAGGTTTTTAAAAACTAAGAAATTAAATTTGTAATTTATTTGGTGTGTCAACATTTTCTCCCTCTGTTCACCGTGCCTGTTCTGGCGCAAGTGACAAAAATTCCTGGAATGACATCTGCATGCTGGAGAGATTTACAAACCTTCCTGTGTACATCATTCTGCAGTCCAGAACTGTAAAAGAAGAGGTATATTTCGGTGTACTGTTTTTAGATAGTTCTGCCACTTTTTTTGCAGTTTCAAGCAAACTCAAATGCACAATGTTGATTTATAGCCCCTAGTGTCAACCAATGACCTTTAGTGGGAATGGTTTTGCTTTTTCAGCTGGCTGTGTTGTTGAAGTTCAGAGAAATGGCCCATCTATGTCTATTTTGGACATCTGGTCGATGGAGAACTGTTCCAACAGCAATCCCTTTCCCCTCTAAATGCTTACATATGACTTCCTCATTCTACAGCCATCTGTTGTTTATCTCATTATGGGACCAACTTTGTCTCCTTCACCATGGGTTTTGTGGAACTGTGTTATTGTCAGAATCATCCTTTCTGTAGTCCCTTGAAAGCTTTCTTTCCCCCCACCCACCCCTTTTTTTCCTGACGAGGGGCGTTCAAGTCATGTATCAAAGCTTGCAGGAATCAGAAAGAATTTGTAAGTACCAGTGGGATTCTGCTTAAGCTGACACAAGCCTTTCATGGGCAAAAGCTGGAGTTAAAAGATTGGGCTGAGTCACAGCTGCAAAATAGGGCTGGGAAATTAGCCACGAACAAAAAGTAGCTATTGTCTCCATGGAATTTGCCAAGAATTTCTTTCTTGCACATTATTAGACTATGCAGTGATGTGCACAGTGCATTTCTTGGGGGCTCTTCCCTCTAAGCGTCCTTGTTTAGGACGAGTTAGAAAATTAATGGACTTTTGAGACAATTAACCTGCTGAACAATAATTCGAGCATAACCTATACTGTCCTTGCCAGTTCATGGTGTATTTTCCCATTTAAAAAAACAAAATCACATCTGGCATTTTTAATGCAACACAGGACTTTCAGAATGACTTAGAAGAGGTATGTCATAACTGAAAGAAAAATGTCAATCGGTAAATTTCAGTGAGAAGCAAGACATGCCAACATGAGAGCATTGTTGTCTACCTTCCAAAGCACTCAATTATGCAAATCAGGGGACAGTAGGGAAGCATGCCTCCATTACTACATGCAGTGTAGTAATTGACACAATCTGCTGGTAGAACTGCTTCCTTCAGTTGATGGTGCTTGTATCTCTCTCTCCCTCTCTCTCTCTCTCTCTCTCTCTCTCTCTCTCTCTCTCTCTCTCTCTCTCTCTCTGTGTGTGTGTGTGTGTGTGTGTGTGTGTGTGTGTGTGTGAGATTGAGGAACAAACTCTTGTTCCTGTGACAGTGCCACCCAACAATGTGGCTCAGGGACTTTCTAGAGCTGATTTTGGGTGGTACTGAGAACTAAAGTGGAGGAGGGAGGGAAAGAATATATGCTACAACAGTGTGTTCAGAACACTAGGTACACCTCAAATCACACTGCACCTTGCACAGAAGTACTCAGCTTTTGTTGATGGTCATGAACATTTGGCCTTGAGGGACACTGTTGAACTTGTTAGTGATGTCCATCCATCTGTCCATCTATCCACCTTTCTTCAGCAGATTGACACAAACAGCAACAAAGTGTATGTCTGTTGGAAGCATTAAAGAGTTCTGTTTTATGTGGAAATTCAGATGGTTTTTCCTGCATTTTAAATTAATGTTGTAATTGGAGTAAATATTAAGTTTCTGAAGTGGTTCCCTTCCAATCATTTTGACACATATTCTGGTTCAATCTGGTTTCCGTCAACCAGATATCATATCACAAATGAAATTGAGCCTGTTCCATAGCCAGACTGGACCTTTTAAGTCCAGTAGCAGGGATACCATCTTATTTTTTTATTTTTGGACATAGGCTGGAGCCACTGGGACTGGTAGCTTATAGATGGATGAGTCGCTTTAAGGCACCCAGTGAAGCAACACTTCCAATGTGATCCAAGACAATTTATATCACCATCTAGTTCCACCCTTACTTGAATATGCAGTCTAAACTTCCTTTGCATGGCCAATCCAGATGCACTGTACTTCAATTCCCATTATTTTCTTTCAACAGCCTTGCTGGATGGGAATGATCAGTCATATATTTGTAGGGTTTTACAACAGCATTTGGAGCTGGAACACATGTGGCTTGAAGGGTCCTTTTAAAGGGTCATTTTGAAGATTGCACCCAGTGAAGTGACAATTTCTAGTTTGATCCAAAGCAAAAGTTGCTTTCAGTCTTATTTTTGTAGATGCTTCATTTGGATGGGAAACTACCAGACAAAGGACATTAGGATGGATGGATGGATGGATGCTCATCAGTTGGATCAATGGTAAAGTAACGTGCTAATTCTTCGAGTTATGGAATTATCATCCTGTAAAAAGCAAGGATGTAAATACTTGCTTATTTTGTGCTTCCAAGTGAGATAAGATTTTCAACCCTTTTTCTTCCTGCTTGGAAAAAAACAACTATAAGAGATCATGTTTTGCATTTTGGCACTTTTTTTTCCAAAAAGAAAATTTAGTACACCCCCATATTTTTCATAGAAATATTTTAGTTATTTAGTTATTTATTTAAAATATTTTTATTTCCTCCTCCTTAAAAAGAACCCAAGATAACCTTGTATTTTGTGCAGAAAATATTGTATCTTGGCCAAAGTAACAGGGTTTTCCATGCAAATCATAAGGCTTTCACGCCAAAACATGAAATAACTAGCAAAAAATGTAGCAGAGATTTGTCATTGTGTCTCACTTTTTGTCAAGGGGGAGACAATTAATTAGTATTTGTGATATTATAGTAAAAAAATTTTTTTTCACTGAAACACAAATGCTTAACAAGGCAGGCACCATTCTGATTATTATATTTATTTTTGAGAAGGCAATCACAAATACTTATGCAAAAAGCTCTTGCTGTTCCTTGTATTTTTTTCTTCTTGCATATGACTATCTTGGCAGGATAAAACTGCACAATAAACAGTTGTCAACCTCCTTGAGAGATCTCAGACTGGTAGAAGACTGAGGGCGTTTATACACGACCCCTAAACTCCGGGGCAAATGGCTCCCAGCTCCGGAGCTTAAAAATGTTTCCCCACCAGCTCCGGAGTTAACAGGAAATTAAGTGCGACCACGCCCACTTTAGCGCATCCCAGTGTACCTTTCAAGTACCTGCTCTTTGGAGGTGAAAATTATTTGATCCAGTGTAACGATAGTGAGTGCGGGGCTCTCCTTGCTTCTGTTTGTTGTTTTTTGGCTCCTGCCCTTTTAAGAGCTACTTTTACAGAGACTGAAATGTTGCCGGCAGGAGCGAGAGGCAGAACGGAGGTGAGCGGCATGCTTTTCTTTCTCTTTTTCTCCCTCCCCTCACGCAGCCAGCAGCCAGGAAGTGCGGAGGGGTGGGGACACAGGAAGAGCGACGAACCCCTAAGATCTCTGGTCCGAATTTAAGTGGCCAGCAGATCTTAGGAGTCGTGTAAAAAGGCCCTGAGATGCCAAAAATATTTTATAATGTTTTTCATAATTTGTGCAAATTATAAACATAACCACTGAAAGTAAGAATTCTGAAGAAGTGGACATGTCCACAAAACGTTACATTAAAATATGAAAGTTAGTCTTTAAGGTGCCACATGTTTTGTGTCTTTTGTTTTGTTTTGTTTTTCTTTGATTTTTGCCCAAGAATTTTGTTTCCTTAGCAGTGAGTGAATCAACATAAGAGAAGAAAGTCAAGGAAGTCAAGGAAGTCAACCCATTACCCTGTACACTCATTGAGGATGATGAGTCTGAACTGGAGAGTGTTCACTGTCCGTGAGTTGAACCCCTGCTTGTTCATGGTTCCGACTGACAGACTAACAGAGATGCAACAGAACCTGGACTGTCATGAAAGCCTTAGAACATTAGGAGTGGTAGGGACTATCATATCAGACATCTTACCCAAACTTCATATTGTTGTGTTTGAGGTTCACTGCAACCCTGGCAGTAGCAGGGAGACAGATGTCTTTTCCAGTGAGCAGTATATTGTTGCAAAGTATTTGACTGGGCAATTAAGAGCCATTAACTTCACAAAAGATCCACTCATATTATTGACATGCACTGATCAAATGGTCTACTTGGTTGGACTCTATGTGGAGATTCAATTTACCACTACATTCAATTTACCACTACATTACAGTATGGGGAAACCTTCATCTAGCTGAGGGTCTTTCTTTTAGAGTGTTGCCCTCTGTGCTTAGGAAGATACTAAAACAAGGACTAGATGGTGGGGGGCTAGTGAAATCTCTGCCCCCACAATGGTGAATTTTTATTTTCTGGATAGTGCTTCTAGGTTTGTTAACTTTCCTCCACATTCAGGTTTTTTTTTAAATCACATTAATTCCATTATGACTTATTTATGAATGATTTTGCAAATTTTGGAAGAATCTAATTAAAAAGGAACCAAAGAAAGTTCTCATCCACCTCTATCAGCTGCTGATATTTTGTCAGTCACAGGAACTTGAGAGTGAAGGCAATTTTGACAGGTGTCCTGTCCAGTCCAAGTTCTACATTTCTTAATAGATCATTAAATTAATATTCTTCAACTGCATGCATTTTCTTGGTCCTCTTCAGCTTGACTTCCTTGACTTTCATGCTGTAATTTACAGTTTGTTTTCATCACGGCTGAGGGTGTTAAGAACACTAAGTGCTACTTCTCGAAGCAGCTGTCAGCTGTTACAAACCAAGGGCATTTCAAGATTAATACCTGTGCCCTTTGTGTTTGGTCCAGTTCGCAGGAGGAGGGCAGTGGTGACAGGGCAGCAATGGAACAGCAAGTTCTCCATTTGTCTCTTTGCTTCACATGCAAAGTATGTGCTGCTGCTGAACTGAACCAAGTAAGTCACCTTTAGCACTTTTTGTAGATGTCTGGAAAGTTCCCTGGGACTGTGGCTACAAGGCACTTGACTTGTACATTTGTTGCCTGAGTCCCAGTGATTGAAATAACACTCAATCTCCATTTCAGAATGAAAAATGTCACCCATTAGTTCGTGGAACAGATATGCTGGCTGCTTTTTATAAGGCACTTATGACTGGAGTGTGGTTGGAATGCAGTCTATTAAAGGCATTATAACAGAGGTGGGAAAATTTCCCTTTCAGATGACAAATTCCAGAATTCTCCCCAGTGGTGATGATGGGAGGGGAATGCTCTGAGCTATTGTTTTTTTTAAAAAGCAACTTATATGGACTTTTAGCTTAAAAAATGGTCCATTTAAAATTCTGTATCATGCCTTGGTCACAATCATACTGTGAATACTTAGAATACTATCTCCAGTAGAGATGGGCACGACTTAGCGGTATTCCCGTTTCCGTTTCCGTTACTCGTATCCGTTACTCTACGGAAACGGAAACGGGAATTACTCCACCAGAATTCGAGCTCGAACCGACGAATGAACAATTTTGGTCTGATTTGTCGTGCTCGTTACTTGCATCGCGGCGATCGCGCAATGCCAAGCGGCACAGAAAAAAAGTTTTTAAAAGTTAAAAAAAACCCCGATTCCCGGCCCTAAAAGTAGGCGAAAACTGTCTGAGGGCACCTACCAGGCCAGAAGGGTGTTTTATTTGGGGGGCATTCCCCGCCCCCCTCTCCTTGGCTATTGCTACTGCTGCGCTGCTGGTACCAGGCTGGGAGGGCGCATCCATTTGCCATGCAGTGTGGGGGATCCAAAATGGCGACCGCAATATTTTTTTTGAAATCGTTGCCCAAAACCCCACCAAAGCACCACAGAAACATGCGAAAATTAGCTATTTTAAATGCTTGAATTTTTACAGTAGCAGCAGTGGGTTTTTCTTGCAAAAAAGGCTCCGTTGATTTTATTTTATTTTATTTTATTTTATTTTTTTACACCTGCGCATTCGCAATGATGGGCTCGCCCATGGGAGTGGACCATGCAAAGTTTTGGAGCCATTCCACCAATCGCATGGCCAGGTTTTGCTGACTGTACCAGGCTGGGAGGGCGCATCCATTTGCCATGCAGTGCGGGGGATCCAAAATGGCGACCGCAATATTTTTTTTGAAATCGTTGCCCAAAAACCCACCAAAGCACCACAGAAACATGCGAAAATTAGCTATTTTAAATGCTTGAATTTTTACAGTAGCAGCAGTGGGTTTTTCTTGCAAAAAAAGTCTCCGTTGATTTTATTTTATTTTATTTTATTTTATTTTTTTACACCTGCACATTTGCAATGATGGGCTCGCCCATGGGAGTAGACCATGCAAATTTTCCACCAATCGCATGGCCACTTGGCCAGGTTGACCACAGAGACTTCTGGGATGTGCCAATCGGGCATAAACAGCCCACTAATCGTAGCCCAAACCCGAACCCTAAGCCTAACCCATACGCCAGTACACTGTCCTTCTAAGTGGGTCAGAGAGGCACCCAGAGGTGCACCCCAATACTCACCCTAACCTCACCCATAACTAGCCTAACCCTAGCCCTTGCGCTAACTCGTCTTAACCCTAAGCCAGATCTACTTGCATTGCACTACATGCAAGTACGTGAGACACAGCGGGTGCAAGGAGTCTGCCAGTCCGTCACTTGTGGCTCTGGCTGACTCCTGCAGCTCCCTCCAGGAGCCCGCTACCCCCTCCCCAAACCAGTACTAACGACAATGAAAAAACGAAAAAACGAACCGACTAATTTTTGCAAAATTTCACAAAAAACGGAAACGAGCCAAAACGGAACCGGCCCGACTAACGACAAATTTTTTTCAAGTCGTGCCCATCTCTAATCTCCAGTTATGGGGACCATGGTTAAGAATAATATCTACTAGAGATGGGCACGAACTGAAAAAATGGCGATTCATTTCAGTTCAGTTTGTTTCCTGCTCTAGTTCGGTTTGTTAATTATGAAATGAATTTTTAGGGGGGGAATTGTTTCGTAATTTGTTTTAGTTCAGGTTCATTTTCTTTTCTTTTTTTTTCTTTTTAATTCCACCAGTCGGGTTTTATTTTTCTAAATTATTATTATTTTATTCCTGCCAGCCTGCAGGTTGGATCAGGTTATTTTAATTGTATTGTATTGTATTTTTATTTTTATTTTTGTTTATTTTATTTTTTTACTGCCGACCACATGGCCTTCCTACTAGCTGTAGTGCGGGGCTGGTCAGCTTTGGTTTTTACCCCCTCCTGCTGGCACACAGGCCAGTTGGGTGACCCATGGGCCAGTTTGGTGGCCCACGGGTTGGTTCTGGTGCTCTTGGGCTGGTTCAGCGGCCTGCGGCCCAATCAGGGTTTTTTGTTTTTATTTTTTAATTGTTTTACAAAAAAATTCTCCTGCTGGCCCGCAGGCCGGTTCAGCAACCCGTGGGTTGGGTCGGAGGCCCGCAGGTCAGTTCTGGTGCTCACAGGCCACTTTGGCAGCCCGTGGCCCAATCTTCTTTTTCCTCCTGCCAGCCCGCGGCTGGTTTGGCAACCCGTGAGTTGGGTCTGGTGCTTGCAGGCCAGTTCAGCGCCCCGTGGCCCGATCGGGGTTTTTTTTGTTTTTATTTTGCTTTTAATTTTTTTCTCCTGCTGGCCTGCGGGCTGGTTCGGCGACCCGTGGGTTGGGTCGGAAGCCCACAGGTCGGTTCCAGTGTTTTCGCGCTGGTTCGGTGGTCCGCAGCCCAATTGGGTTTTTTTTCTCCTGCCATCCCATGCTACAGCCAGCCAGGACTGGAGGACTGGACCAGGACCACCCCAGGTAGGAGACACTGCCGGAATGAAAAATGAACTGAACTGAAACGGAAATTTACATTTTGTTTTGTTTTGTTTCATTTTTCTTAGACGGGGCAGTTCGTTATTTGTTTTGTTACATAACGAAATGAATAGTGAATAACGAATAACAAAATGAATCAAAAGTTCATTTCATGCCCATCTCTAATATCTACAGAAGACACTGGGACATGTCTAGAAGGAGGCAACTAGACTGTAAGGAACCCCCATCACAGTACTCCTGACATATGCCCATCCAGCCTCTGCTTAAAAACCTTCAAAGAAGGATACTCCATCACCACTCCCTTACACATGTATAAGCCCCATTGTTTTCAATACCAGCCAAAGATCTGTGGAGCAGTTGTGAAGTGATTCTTTGTTTTATCAGGGGAGATGATGGGCATTCTATTCTTGCTTGAGTATATAATTTTGGTTCATGGTATGAAAACTGCCCAATGTAGAGTTTTCACTAAGTCAGGCAGTATATAAACTAACTAACTAACTAACTAACTAACTTCATCCATGAGCAGTTATATGCCATGACTGCTAGTAGTATTCTGCCCAATATTCTAAATTTTAATATTTTAATATAATATCATCAAACAATCAATGGAAAATATTTCCCTTCTCCCTGTGGCTTCTCTTCTTTTTTAAGATCAGTAAAAGACCTCTTATATTTTGGATGACTACATAAAATCCATTAGAGCCCACCACAGGAGCCTCTCACTAGCAGAACACACTCACAGGCATTTTCATTGATAGGGCTTATCCACACTGAGTGTTTGCTCTTTATGCCTTTGAGCTAGTTAAAGCCACTTGGCACTTAATGAGTGCAGCTCTTACCAGGGCTTCCATTTCACACTTATTCTTAAAATCTCATTTCTCTTTAAAAAAAAACTTCAAGTAATGATCTAATTATAAAAAACTGGAAGAAATCGATTTTACTTGCCATTTTTAGTAGATCTGCACTAAACTAAAAATGACAGAAATAAGTTCTTATCTCACATGCTGCTTCCAACAGAAAGAGAAGCAAACACACAGGAGGCATTTGTAAAAGCCAGGAAACTAGGGATTTGCTTTTGTCTTATCTGTCACTCTTGATCCTAAGCGTTGACTTTCATGGACAGCATCAGTGCACAGGTGTGTCAGGGCATTATAGATAAAATGCCCAGGTAGAGAGTTATGGGAGCATGCAATCAGAAGTACAGTAGTGTCTCATAAGACTAATTTAATTTCCTCTAGGAGTCAAATTGTCCTACGAAAAATCCATCCTACAAGGCATTGTTTCCCATAGGAATGTATTGAAAACCTATTAATCGTTTTGGATGGAACTTCCCTCAATGAAGGGCAGCCAAAGGTTGCTCTCTGCAGCCCTGCCAGACAGCTGACCTTGACAGGTCAGACCTGTCAAAATTCACTCTCTGGGGGGTTGCGGAGATCAGCCTTTGGCTGCCCTTGATTGAGGGGGCAGCCCACCTCCTCTTCGCCTGGGTCTCTGCACTGAGATTCAGGTGAAGAGGAGGAGGAGGAAGCAGTTTTATCCTGCCTTTTCTTCCCTGTAGCATCCGATCCATGTGTGCTAAAGGGAAGAGAAGGCAGAATAGAAATCTCCACCACCTCCTAGTCCCCAGGACCGAGGTAAGTAGATGTGGCAGGCAGTCGGGTGATTTTTCAGAGGGCTGGAGCTGAGCTGCCATGGACTTGAGCCCTTTGAAAATCATGTGTCCACAACAATGAGAAGATTGCCAACACAGCTTCCCTTACGAGTGCCCCCCTCCCTCAGAGGGTGAAGATCAATGAGCACCTGCTTTCCCTACCAATTTGGTGGGGAAAGCAGGATCCCATTGATCTCTGTCCACCCTGTGTGGCTTTGAAGGAAACTGTGCTTCCCATTACCTCATAAGATGAATGTAAACGGGAAGGAAAAAAATATCTTAAGATTTTTCTGATCCCCAGAAATTATATTCATCTTAAGAGTCTTTCGTCTTAAGGGGCATTCATCTAACGAGGTATTACTGTAATTATAAATCCAGCTGTGGACCGAAGAAGGCACACTTAGTTGACTTTGAAAAGAAGCGAGGTGTCCAAGGACACAAAGCAAAGCAAAGTGTTCTGCTTATATACCATCCCATAGTGCTTCAAGCACTCTTTGGGAGGTTTGCAATTTGATTTTGCAAGCTACACATTGCACCCTCCCCCAGAAAGCTGGGCACTCATTTTACCAACCTCAGAAGGATAGATGGCTGAGTGAACCATGAGCCTGCTCCCTGTGATTGAACCCCCAGTTGTGAACATGGTTTTAGCTGCAGTGCAAGCATTTAACCACTGCACCACGAGGCTCCTGCACCATAAAAGCAGATGACTCCAGCTCCATGACAAGGTTTTCATACAGGGGAGCAAATGCTCCATGTGAATGAGCCTAGAATATCTGAGGAAGACAGAAGTCCTCATTACCATCTTAACTTTCTGAGACAGAGCCTGAGCTCCTATAGGGTCTAAGGCAGTTGTAGTGAGAGAGAAACCATCAGCATTTAAACTGTGTATGATTTGAAGAAGACCAAAAACTATTTTTTTCTAATTAGAACTATACTAGATGCTGGTTAGGGACACCATTTGGTTCTAAGTGGAAGGCTAGGACAAGGTTGTTGGGATTGTCAGATAATGAAGGATATTGGATCACACTGATTGAATAGCCAAGCAGAATTGATTTGGCATGTCGACTGTTTCATAGTTAAGAGAAGAGAGGGCTAAGACATTGCTCTTCTCCAATTTATGGTACAGAAAGTGACACCTGGTCTTGAACATACCTCCTGCCAGAGAATGCAAAACCTTTCCACCTAGCAATTAAAGGCAAGATGGATACTAAGCAACAAAATGGAGGTTAATAACAAAATGACTGATTGCTTGTTGTGCTCTAATAAGACCTAGTTTTGTCTCATCCCTAGAAATCTCCAGAACTGTATTCAAAGTTGTGTTATCTCTTCCAGCACCTAGATCTTTGTGTTCCATTCACTTGATCTGTTAATGAGCTTTTGCAATCAAGAATGTAAACCATTTAACTAATAGCTGCATTTGAAACAATCAATTACTTAGTATTTATTTGTTGTTTTGCTCTTCAGTGTAATCACAAAGAATGCATTTTTTTATTCATGTGGCTGTCATGCGTATCTCTTTAGGAGTTTCATTTTCACCCAGGGTTCAATATAATTTGTTAATAGGCTCTTTAAAATGAAGTTTCACTCTCAAAATTTGTAGAATTACAAAGGCCCGCCTTGAGAAATGCATGTGACACCCACATGGAATCTGAATAAGCTTGCTGTGTTAAGAGTTTCTTCACTGAATAGCTGCACATGAGGGAGGAAAAGGGGGACTGGAAGTGATATTCAACAAAGCAATATCTGAATGTCTGCTCTCAGTGACTCTTACAGAATGTCAGGAATTAACCTAGAGATCACAGATCTCTTTCTTTTGTAGATGAGTGGGTGTTGCTTCATTGCTACAAGTGACATTTTATCATGTGCCTGGAAGACATATTTTCTATATAGAATAACAGGTATACCTATATTTTGTCCTTCCTTCCTTCCTTCCCTGTCAGCACAGAGCAGATTATGCGTTTAATTAAATGTTAATATTTAAAATATATTCAGTCTTCCAAAAAACATATCTCAATTCCTGGAAAAGCTCAGAATATAAATTTCCTCAGTTCAACACTTTTCTGAAAGAGTTTGGAATTGAAGCCATCCAGACACATGTGTGGCAGCTGGGGCTAAAGAAGCAATAGCCTCTGGTCAAATACTTGGAAGCACTGTATACAGTTGCCAGTTCCAAGACAAGAGTGTGTAACATAGAGTTGACTCTGTTTTCTCTTTCTTCCCCACCAAAAAGCTGATGCGTAACTATGAAAAGGATCCAAGCAGAAGAGCAGACAGGAAATGTCAAAAGCAACAAGAAATCTAATATTGTATTATTTTGTAATAAAGACTGAAGATGAGCTATTTTAACATCTCATTTGTCCTATCAGTCCTATTCAGGTGTAGCCTTGAGAAGAGTTACCCTGTGGTCTGCAATTTCCAAAATTCCCATACTGGTTGGAAAGAATTATGGCAGTTGTCATCCAAAACACTCATTGTCCCCTCTCTTTTGACCTGTGATGTCTGAACAGAACATGGTGTTTTAGGTACAAGACCTTGTTCTTGGATGCTGAATGCCTTCCATGGCTCCGAGAGCACTGTCTTCAACTTCATTGTTTCCCACCTTGCAGTATTGAGTAGAAGATGCAGGAGGGGGTCCTTGCTCATATTCCAGGTAAAATGGAAACTATAGTATTATCTGCTCTGTTTCCAATTAGAGTTTCCTTGTGTATTTTCCCCACATGACCAAGGGCGTTTATACACGACCCCTAAGCTCTGCAGAAAATGGCTGCAAGGTCCGGACCTTACAAGTGTTTTCCCACCAGCTCCGGACTTTGCAGACAATTAAGTGCGACCCCGCCCACTTAGCGCGACCAAACTGCACTTTTCTTGTACCTGCTTGAGGTGGGTGAAAATCCCCAGGTCCGGATTTAATCTGGTATGTGCGGGGCTCTCCTGGCTTCTGCTTGTGTTTTTTTTTCCTCCTGCCCCTTTAAGAGAAGAGGTGGGAGGAAAAAAAGCAAGCAGAAGAGAAACGGAAGAGAAACGGAGCTCCGGGAAGCTCCTCCAGGTGAGCTGCATTTCCCCCCCTCTTTCTCTGGTGGGGAGGAAGGAAGAGCAACGAACCCCTAAGATCTTTGGTCCGAATTTAAGGGACCAGCGGATCTTAGGGGTCGTGTGAAAAGGCCCTTACTTAAGGACAGGAGAGTCTTAGTTTTCTAAATATTCACAAGAAATTGCAGTTTCCTCTCACTGATCCCCATTAGAGATGGGCACGACTTAGCGGTATTTCCGTTTCTGTTTCCGTTACTCAGTTCCGTTACTCTACAGAAACGATAACGGGAATTACTCCCCCAGACTTCGAGCTCGAACCGACGAACGAACAATTTTGGTCTGATTTGTCGTGCTCGTTCCTTGCATCGTGAGATCGCGCGATGCCACACGCGGCACAGAAAAAAAGTTTTTAAAAGTTAAAAAAAACCCGGTTCCCAGCCAAAAAGCAGGCGGAAAAATGCCTGCCGTGCCTCAGGGCACCTACCAGAGGGGTTGTTTCTGGAGGTCCCCGGCCTCCCCCCTCATCCCCCGTCCTGGGCTGCTCTGGTGGGACTCGCCGCAGGCTCGCAGCCAGCAAAAAGCCCAGTCTCGCCGCCGGCCGCCGCAATTAAAGCGCAAGCAAGCGGCACGGACGGCACAGGAAAAAACTTTTAAACTCTCCCCCCACCCATTCCCGGGCCAAAAAAGCAGGCGGAAAAATGCCTGCTTGACTAAGGGCGCAGGGCACCTACCGGAGGGGTGGTTTCTGGAGGGGGGGTCCAGCCTCCCCCCCGTCCTGGGCAGCCGGACTCGCGAGTCGCCATCGCCATGCCATGCGGTGCGGGCGGGGGATCCAAAATGGGGCGGCAAACGCAATATTGTTTTTGAAATCGTGGTCCAAAAACACACAAGCACAACAGAAACACGCGAAAATTTATAAACTGCCAGATTTTTCACAGTAGCAGTGGGTTTTTTCTTGCAACAAAATGTCTCTCCTCTCATCCTCTGTCCTCCATTGATTTTATTTTATTTTATTTTATTTACACCTGCGCAATGATGGGCTGGCCAAGTGGCCAGCCATGTGGGAGTGGACAACCATGCAAATTTTTGGAGCCATCCCACCAGTCGCATGGCCACTTGGCCATGGAGACTTCTGGGATGTGCCAAAAAGCCCCCTAAAACCTGCCCTAGCCCTAACCCTAACCCTTGACTCCGTACCCATACGTCACAGACTGTATTCTTAGTGGGTCAGAGAGGCACCCAGAGGTGCAACCCACTAGCCCACCGTAACCTTACCCGTCACTAGCCTAACCCTAGCTCTTGCACTAAGCCACCTTAAAGCCAGATCTACTTGCTTGCATTGCACTACACGCAGCAAGTACAATTCCCTTCTGTGTGAGACATGGTGGTGCCAGAGCCTTGTGCAGGGAAGGCATGACGCTATCACTCTCATTGGTCTCATAGCCTGCAACTGGTATGCATATCCATATGGCTATTGCATACCATTTTGCAGCAGCAGCAGGTGAGGAGGGGAGACCCCCATGTTGAGGGGTCTCTTGGAGCCTGCTTCCCCTTCCTAGTGGGTGAGGATAGGAGGCACCAACGGGTGCCTCCAGGAGCCCACTTTCCCTTTATAGCGGGCCAGAGGAGGCACCCACCCCACAGAGGTGCCTCCAGGAACCCGCTCCCCCCCAAAAAAAAACCAGTACTAACGACAACGAAAAAACGAACCGACTAATTTTTGTGAATTTTCGCGAAAACCGGAAACGACCCGAAATGGGACGGGCCCGACTAACGACAACTCGAAAAAAATTTTTTTCAAGTCGTGCCCATCTCTAATCCCCATTAACCAATATTCCCGCTTTATGCCTGACAACAGGATGTTAATTCATGATCCATTCACGTATTGTAGAAAATATTGTAGAAAATCTTGGTTCCTCTTTTGCATGTTCTCAATGTAGGCACTACCTCCAAAAACCAAAGAAACTTCTGGATAAAATCTAATAAATCTGATGTAAAATTCCCTTTTCTTCTTTGTTCTCTTAAAAAATGAAATAAAACATCAAATTGTGACAAATATAATTAAATCAGTTCTGGAGATTCATTTGTAATGTGCACAGAGGGAGGTTTTATATCATTTGCATTTTCCATCAGTTACAAGTTAGATATTGGACTGTGGAGTTTGCCTCCCCATTGGGCAGCCCAGCTGGGCAAACTGCACAGTCCCAGGGTGCCTCCAGAACAAGAGAATGGTAGACCACTTTCGAGTACTTTATACATAGAAAAACCCAAGAAGGTTCACCATAAACCACAATTGACTTGATGGCACATGGTTGTTGTTGTTGCTGTTGCTGTGGTTGTGGTTGTGGTTGTAGTTGTTTGTTTGTTTGTTTGTTTGTTTGTTTGTTGTTCCACAGTAGATGTGGAAGATTGACAGGTCTTTAGATGCCAGCATCCTCCAGCTTGTTTAGCCACTGGGCATACTGGTTTGGGAGTTGGGAGTTATAGTTCCAAAAGCTAACTTTGTAAAGTTCTTCTCACTTACTCTCTTGAGCATATGTCTTCTGAGATGAAAATACTTGAAGGCAATCAACAGCAATTTTTCCAGTTAACAATGATCATTAAAACAGGTGGTAGCATGGAACAGAAGGATTACGGGAAGTTGTTAATCAAATTCACAGTACTGTGAAGGAAGGGGTGCTAAGAAACAGCAGGGATGAGCTGATGGGTGTTGCAGATATTTTGAATTTGGTAAATTAGCTTTCCATAGAATGGATTCAAAATTCATACAGACAAGGAGTAGGGCTACAGATGGTTAGCTCCAGTCTTTCAGTTGACGTTGTCACAGGTTCTGTGGTGCATATTTGTATGAGTGCGGGGGGATTGAATTTATTGGCATATGTCTTGATATTGTGAATATCTCTTCAACAACCCCCTCTTACCCTGTTTCATGGAGATGTTAATGAGTTTTCTGCTTTCTTGATGATTCATATCAGTGCAATAAATTATTTTCTCTCTCATTCCTTCCTAAATGTCTTCAGAGTAGAGATGGGCACGACCAGGGAAAATGACATTTTCGAGTTGTCGTGTGTCAGAGCCGGCCCGTTTTGGCCCGTTTCCGTTTCGTTTGTCATTTTTTCGTCTGTCGTTAGTACTGGTTTGGGGGGGGGGAGTGGGCTCCTGGATGCACCTCTCTGGGGTGGGTGCCTCCTCTGGCCCGCTATGAAGGAAAAGCGGGCTCCTGGAGGCACCTCTCTGGGGTGAGTGCCTCCTCCGACCCACTACAAAATGGCATGCATAGCCAATTGGATATGCATACCAAGTTGAGCAGAGAGGCACCTCCTTTTTGGGTGCCTCTGTTGACCACAGGCCCACTGCTAACTGCAGTGTCACAGTGCGCACACTGGGGGGAAGGCTCCTCCTCAGTCTGGCGCTCTGTGGTCCACCAAGAAGGGAACTGTACTTGCGTAGTGCAATGCGAGTACAGATTTGGCTTAGTGTTAGGGGGGTTAGCGCAAGGGCTAGGTTGTTACGGGTAAGGTTAGGGTGAGTTAGTGGGGTGCACCTCTGGGTGCCTCTCTGACCCACTAAGAAGGACAGTGTACTGGCATATGGGTTAGGGTTAGGGTTCGGGTTCGGGTTCGGGTTCGGGTTCGGGCTATGGTTAGTGGGCTTTTTATGCCCAACAGGCACATCCCAGAAGTCTCGGTCAAAACCTGGTAAAGTGGCCATGCAATTGGTGGAATGGCTCCAAAAATTTGCATGGTCCACTCCCATGGCCAGCCCATCATTGCGCAGGTGTAAAAAAATAAAAATAAAAATAAAATAAAATAAAATCAATTGGAGACGTTTTGTTGCAAGAAAAACCCATTGCTGCTACTGTAAAAATTCAGGCAGTTTTAAAATAGTTATTTTCGCATGTTTCTTTGGTGCTTTGGTGTGTTTTTGGACCACCACGATTTCAAAATAAATAAATATTGCTTGCGGTCGCCCCATTTTGGATCCCCCGCCCACACCGCATGGCATGGCGAGTTGGCGAGACGACGAGGATGCGCAGCCCAGGAGAGGAGAGGGGGGGAGGCCAGGGACCCCCCCCAGAAACCACCCTTCTGGTAGGTGCCCTCACTCAGGCAGGCATATTTTCGCCTGCTTTTTTGGCCGGGAATCGGGGTTTTTTATTTTTAAAACTTTTTTTCTGTGCCGCGCCGCTTGGCGGCGAGTAATGGCGACTGCAAGACGACAAGGATGCGCAGCCCAGGAGAGGGGGGGAGGCCGGGGACCCCCCCAGAAACCACCCTTCTGGTAGGTGCCCTCACTCAGGCAGGCATATTTTCGCCTGCTTTTTTGGCCGGGAATCGGGGTTTTTTTATTTTTAAAACTTTTTTCCTGTGCCACTTGGCATTGCGCGATCACTGCGATGCCGCCAGGAACGACCATGACAAATCAGACCCAATTTTTCTTTAGTCGGTTCGAGTTCGAGTTCTGGCGGAGTAATTGTTGTTCTTCGTTTCGTTACGTAACGGAAACGAGGAACGGAAACGGAAATGAGGATTTCGCCGAGTCGTGCCCATGTCTACTTCAGAGTATAAGTCCTGCAGGAACAATATTGAAGTTGCTTGTTGCTTTTTATTCAAGAGAGAAGAGTTGCCAGGAAAATCCTATGGGAATAGGCAACATCTGGTAGAAAAGCCACCATTTTCTAGGCTCTGACAACCTACCCTGGTCAGGGTAGAAAGCAAAAATTGACCTCCCCAATTGTTTTGTCCTTTTCTGGAATTAACATTAACATTAAGGGGAATTCACTGCACAACTTCCAGGCCACATTAGATTCAAAGCCTCATCCAGCCATGTTGCCATATGCCCATGGAATGACCTTCTTTTCACACATTGATAATAAAGTATCACTGGGTGGGGGTACTTGAGGAAGGAAAACAATTTTGTTGAATACAACAGCTTCAACAAAACTAGCATCTTTGTACTCCTTGAGACATTGAATAGCCACATATTCTGTAAACAGGATATTCCGGAGAAGTCAAGTGTACAGTAGGACCCCCTTATCCACAGGATTAGTGGTGGATTGACTTATCCATGGTCTGATTCACCTATCCACGTTATGAAAATATTAAAAATATTTTTTAAAATCCAAGAAAAAACTTCCACAGGTATTATCAGAATTGGCCAGAAGAAGAGGCCAGAATTCATGTTATGAATACCTGTTAGCATTTTTTAAAAAAAAATTCTTCTTTTTAGCATGCTATATATTGTGCATTGTATTGTGGGGAGAGGGGCTTGGAACCAATCCCCAGTAAATATGGGGGTCCCACCATACATAAAAGTAGTCACTTTAAAACAGGAAGATACAGATCCATACAAGGGAACTTAAGGGGAAATCAGATGATCATGTAGCTTGCTATTTGGTCCACTTTTTTGGGTGCCACTGAGTTCATCCTATTTTCTGGTCAGCAGCACATGTGTTATAAGTAAGAATGATCCATCCCAACCACTTTTGTGAGCTCTTCTGTTCCTTTGTGGCATAGTGCTATGTCTGCAGATTGTTTGGTGCTCCTGGCAATTGAATAATGGGAAGTGGACTTCTTTAATTGATAGGTCAAAATGTGGATTACCAAAAATCCTTTGGAGCTTCTCATAGCTGATGGAAGAGCCTTATCATTTCTTACATGATTAGTTGGTCTGAGAAGCTCCAAAGGAGTTTTGGTAAACAACATATACCCATTCACTTCAACTCCACAAGCACCCTAAGTTAGAGACACATCCACTTGAAAGACCAGACACTAAAACACAAGAGGAGCAATATAGTATATGTGGCCCAATGCAGTGAGGAGTCTATAGAGCTCTACAATGGAGAAACTAAATCATCTGAAGAATGAAGGGCAGTCATTTATTGATGAAGGTGTATACCTCTTGGACAGAGAAGATTGGTGGTTCAAGAGAAGGGCCACTGAGGTCATACATATATGTATAAAAAGTCCCTCTCTCAACAGGGCTAAGGGTGGCTCCGTGGCTTGTTGCCTCTAGCATGTGTGGCTGGTTTGCCCTATCGTGCAAATGAGTGTGAGACTGGATACAAGGATTGCATCCTGTGAAGGGTGGGGGAGAAGGTAAAAATGCTAAATAGACACATTAAGATATCTATTACTGCTGTAAGATGTTCCTCAATTCCTTGTTCTCAAATATTTGAGCATGTCTTAATTGTACTGGACTGTATATTATCCCTCATTACTGTAAGCTGCCTTGGGTCCTTTTCCAAGAAGAAAGGTGGGGTAAAAATACTCTAACATAAATAAATGAAATAAGTGCAACATGCAAAGAAATTTGCACTTTCAGGAAAAGGTGGAAAGACCTGGATAAATTTAAGTGTCGGAAGAAGAAAAAATAAAGTCTTACGACTTGATAAAAAACAAGTATAGCCTGAAGAAATGGGAACAAATTTGAGACATAGTGATTTCCTCTCCTTAGGGGTACCCCTGCATTGGTGGAACCATATGTCCGTTTCTGAGTTGGGGAAGGGATCTAAAGGACTTAACAGGGATATAAATATTGCCTTAATATTGGCCTTCTTGCTGCTGGCAGAACAACATTTATGTGACACCTTCTAGTGTGAGGTTGAAAAAACTGCACTCCTCCAGATGCTGGAGCACTCCAGTTCCCCTGAGACTTAACCAGCTTGACCAATGGTGAGGCAAGAGGGAAATATATTTTTCATCAAAAATAAAGTGACCTGACTGTTCCACATCTCTGCTGCATCCCATCAGAGGCTTCTTCTGAATCACAGCTTTTGAAAACTTTGAAGACTATTTTTGTGACTCTTCTTCTATGAACTAAACATGTCCACTCCACTGTGTTTGTTCTCCTTGTGCCTTTCACACCAAAATCTTCACCCTTCTCTGAAATCTCTTCATTGTGTTTGCCATAATTTAAACATTTAGAAAACTACTCTGAGAATGAAGCCTAAAATTAATAACTTTGCTCCTTTCCTCTAAATTAATATCATGGAAAATTAAAAGGCTAATCTTTGGCACTTTTACAGCACAGTCTATCTTACAGATGACTGAGGGTGGAACAGACTGTGTAAATTGTGTGACTGAACGCTGCACTACCTGCTGAACATAACCGGGTCTGTATTTAAAAGAAGAAATGGACCCTTTACATGTTTTGCATATGGACAAGGGTTCTGCCATCATGATCATGTCAATTAACTATAAATAATGGGTCAGAATGCAAATGTTTACTGCTCATAATATTTGTTCGTTATTTTGCACTGGAAACCCTTACCACAACATACTTAATCCATTTGCATCTATCACTGACATTATATTTATCACAGTGACAGAGTGGTTCTTCTGTTTCTGGGCTTTAGGTTTTTGCATTCATGAGCCTAGACTTGTTAGATTTATAGTAGCTGTTGTTGCATGCTGAACATTGATGAGAACTGCCCCTTGCGATAGCTGCATTTTAGCCTGGTCTGAATGAATCCATCACTGGATGAAGGGTGGTTGTCGCTATTAAATACATGCTGCCTACCTTGCATGTGTAGGAATCCAGGCCAAGGACAGCCCTACCATTAGGTAGTTGAGGGCAATCAGCTCAAACAGCAGATATTGGAGTACAAAGAACTTTTTCCAGCTCTCCACCCATTTCTTAGAGGAAACAGCTGAGTATAACACACACAATGTCCCGAGCCTTCAAATTCATAGGATACCTTCAGGTCATGTGAAGGACATTATTCCATTATCATTGTTGGAGCAAGATTTAACGGATAGTCTATTCAGCTTGCATGTGTAGAATGGAAATGGAACATTTGTCTTATATAATAATAATGATGAAGCTGGAAGGCCATTGATTCCAAATTGTTGCTCAATGCAGGAATCCATATCAAAATGTATCTGACAGATGGCTGTCTAACTTTCTCTTTCATGCCTCCAAAAGCAAGCACTCACCAGCTCCTAAGGTAAGTGTCCAACAGGACACTTTCCCTGATATTCAACTAAAATCTGACATTCTGTAACTTGAGCCCATTTTTACATGTTTTGTACTCTGGAATGACTGAGAAAAGATCCTGACCATCTGTATAACAACTTTTCAAGTACAGTACAGTATTTGAGGAATGGTATTCTATCTCCTCTTGGCTTTCATTTCTCAGGGCTAAACATGTCCAGTTGTGTCAGTCTGTCCTCAGAGTGCTTGGTTTCTTCTGATAACTCTTGTTGCCTCCTCTGAACTTGTTCCAGTTTGTCAGCATTCTTCTTCAAGAGCAGACTCCAGAACTAGACATAGTATTCAAACAGAGGGAAACTAGTACTTCGAAGGATTTGGATACATCTGTTAATGCAACATAAAATATCATTCCACTTGTGATCCACAACAGTTCTGAGATCCATCTCACATCAAGTATTACTGACCCAAATATTCTCCATTTTGTAAATCTGCATTTGATTTCTTCTTCCTAGGTGCACAACTTCGCACTTAACACCTGTTAAACTTCATTCTATTATTTTCAGTCCAGTGCCCAACCCTATCAATATTTTTTTAATTTCTTCCTATTTTCCCCGGTTTTAGCTATTCTACCCAATGTGATGCCATCTGAAAATTTAATAGATATTCCCTGCACCTCCTCACCCAAGTCATCAATTAGAATGTTGAATGTTGAAGAGAACCAGGCCTAGGACTGAATCTTGTCAAAAGCAGCTTTTTACCTCCTTTCAGTTTGAAAAGTAACCACTGATAAGTAGAGATGGGCACGACGTAGCGGTATTCCCGTTTCCGTTTCCGTTACTCGTATCCGTTACTCTACAGAAACGGTAACGGGAATTACTCCACCAGAATTCGAGCTCGAACCGACGAACGAACAATTTGGTCTGATTTGTCGTGCTCGTTACTTGCATCGCGGCGATCGCGCAATGCCAAGCGGCACAGAAAAAAAGTTTTTAAAAGTTAAAAAAAAAACCGATTCCCAGCCCTAAAAGTAGGCGAAAACTGTCTGAGGGCACCTACCAGGCCAGAAGGGTGTTTTATTTGGGGGGGTTTCCCCGCCCCCCTCTCCTTGGCTATTGCTACTGCTGCGCTGCTGGTACCAGGCTGGGAGGGCGCATCCATTTGCCATGCAGTGTGGGGGATCCAAAATGGCGACCGCAATATTTTTTTTGAAATCGTTGCCCAAAACCCCACCAAAGCACCACAGAAACATGCGAAAATTAGCTATGTTAAATGCTTGAATTTTTACAGTAGCAGCAGTGGGTTTTTCTTGCAAAAAAAAAAGTATCCGTTGATTTTATTTTATTTTATTTTATTTTATTTTATTTATTTTATTTTATTTTTTTTAAACCTGCACATTCGCAATGATGGGCTCGCCCATGGGAGTGGACCATGCAAATTTTCCACCAATCGCATGGCCACTTGGCCAGGTTGACCACAGAGACTTCTGGGATGTGCCAATCGGGCATAAACAGCCCACTAATCGTAGCCCAAACCCGAACCCTAAGCCTAAGCCTAACCCATACGCCAGTACACTGTCCTTCTAAGTGGGTCAGAGAGGCACCCAGAGGTGCACCCCAATACTCACCCTAACCTCACCCGTAACTAGCCTAACCCTAGCCCTTGCGCTAACCCGTCTTAACCCTAAGCCAGATCTACTTGCATTGCACTACATGCAAGTACGTGAGACACAGTGGGTGCAAAGAGTCTGCCAGTCCGTCACTTGTGGCTCTGGCTGACTCCTGCAGCTCCCTCCAGGAGCCCGCTACCCCCCCCAAACCAGTACTAACGACAACGAAAAAACGAAAAAACGAACCGACTAATTTTTGCGAAATTTCGCGAAAAACGGAAACGAGCCGAAACGGACTGCCTCCGACACACGACAACTCGAAAACGTCATTTTCCCTAGTCGTGCCCATCTCTATTGATAAGCACTCTCTGAATATAATTCTATATGAATTTACAGATGGATTTTGAATACACCTGATAGTTGTTACAGTATATCCACACCAAGTTAGTTTGCTAATCAGATTATTGTGGGGAACCTCGGCAAAAGCTTTACTGGAGTCAAGATATATTGTTTCCTACAGCATGCCCACCATCTACCAGGTAGGTTACACAATTTAAAAAATTAAAGAAGACTAGTCTGGCAGGATTTATTTATGACAAATCCATGTTCGTTTCTGGTTATTAACCTATTATTTCCCTGGTGGTTGCAGAGTAACTGCTTTTTAATCTACTACAGAATTTCCCCTGGAATTGATGTCAGGCTGATTGTTCTGTAGTTCCCAAATTTGTCCTTTTTGAAGATATGCCCTCCTTCACTTATCTTCACCTGTCCTCCATTATTTCAATAAAACAATTAACAGTGGTTCTGAGGATTCTTCAGCCAGTTCCTCCAATACTCTTGCATGCAGTTCATCATTCCTAGTGGCCGTCACTTCACGAAGAACTTCTCTTCGCAGCGTGATTGCCTTCGCTATGAATTCGAAGGCGGTCACGTGGTAGTCACGTGGTCTCCATTCGCCCCCACCCCTCTTTCCGTGTCCTCACCGGGCGAGGTTTTAGGGTCGAATCCAGTAGTACTTCACGTGCTCCCTTCGCATTCGGAAGCTTACTTGCAACGTCCGGTTTCTGCTTTCTTTTATTTTTTTAAGAAAATTACCACGGCGTATCGATGCATCAATACCTGGCTGTCATTTGCGGTCAGAGGACTTGTGGGCGGCCATCGTGTTTCCCTGAAGCAGAGCTGCTGGGTTGGTTTTTTTTTTTGGGGGGGGCGGGGCGGGGAGAGGCTTCTCTCAGCTTCATCGCCCTGTGTGCCCCGCCGCCGCTCTCTGGGTGGGCGCGCGCGGGGTGTCTTGCGGCGGCGGCACCGACACCCCATCCCCCCTCCCTCTGCGCAGCCCTTCGCCATCCCTTGCCAGCGGAGGGGCTCTGCTCACGTCACCCGGGGACGCTTGCCCCCCCTCTGTTGCCCCTGCCCCGTTTACAGAAGGCAAGATCAAAAGAACGGGTTAACCGAAATATCTATGCATCGGCATTTCGGAGAAAAAGTAAGTTAAAAAATAAAGAAATATACTTTTTAACTGGCCACACGTGAATTTGGATACGAAGCGGGATGCGAAGCGAGGGAGATTCCCGGCCTCCGGCAGGGGAATCTCTCGCCCCGCTTGGAGCACGGTTTAGGGGCGTGGTCGGGGCGTGGTCGGGGTGGCGCCGCATCCAAAATGGAGGATCGTGCGGACAAAACCGACCGATTCGCGCAGAAATCACGGCTCGCCGCGCAGCGAGAGGTTCGTGAAGTAACGGCCAGTGTTAATTTAGGCCACTCAGCTCTTTACCTTTGTCTCCTTGGTCACTCTTTTCTTTTTTCTTTTTCTTTCTTTCTTTCTTTCTTTCTTTCTTTCTTTCTTTCTTTCTTTCTTTCTTTCTTTCTTTCTTTCTTTCTTTCTTTCTTTCTTTCTTTCTTTCTTTCTTTCTTTTTGGTCTCCTCCTCCACCAGACCCTTGCCTTCATAGCCCTCCACTGCCAAACACTTTTTCACTTTTAATCCTCTGCTCTGATCTGCTAGGAGTTAACAAATAGACTGGTCTCACTAAATGAAACATTTACCACAGGGGTTTAAAACTAGGTGCTGAAAACATACAGTAAATCCACAAAACATTCTGCCTCAATATACAAACCTGCTAGTTTTGTGTAACCTGTCATTAGTGAAGAAATTTATGAAGTACTTAACACAAAATGCACCAATCAAATGCTCAAATTGCTGAACAAACATGATGCATGCAGATGCAGTGTAGATAAATGCCAATAACTACATCAGTGTAGATCGTATAACTACACCCCAAAATGATAGACTCAGGAGTCAAATCTCACAGTTTCTTGTGTGAAATTCTGTTTGACTGATGAAATTACATGAGCAGAGTCTCATCTTCCCATCTCAGCTCTGTATTTCTAAGATAAGAATAGCGATCATCAAAATGTTTCAAGAGTAAGCATAGAATGACAACAGAGATCTTTAAATCCAAAAAGAACCTGTTGAAATGATTAGTAATCATGCCTAAATGGCCTCTCCATCAAAACTGAGGTTCAGCTTCCAAGGTCTAAAATTTTTGAGTCTTCCTCTAAAGAGCACATTATCTTTTTGAGGTTAGCCAAACTTGTCTATTATATATTAGCTTTAAAGGCCATTAAATAAGAGTTCTGAAGGATTATGCTTGCTTGCTTTTTCTTGGTCTCTGCCATTAATAAGCCATATACATTATTCTAATGTGCACAGAGGGGGATATACACACAGGCATTACATGCTGCTCAATCTTTACCTTTTTGTGTAAAAAATAAAATGCCACTGTTAGCTATGTCAAACAATAAATATGCAGTAGTCTGAGTTATTTAGCTAATTTATCATAGCAAAGGAAGTTACAATTCATTTTAACTGTCTTGTTAATCTATAGGCAATTGGGTTGGATATGGTTTAAGCACTTTGGATTTTTGATGGCCATTTGTGTATTTCCAGGAAAAGGAACACAAAAATTGCCCATGATTATAGATATGGAAAAATAATTTTAAAAGTAAATAGAAATATGATACATCTACTGTAGTGGAGAAGACACTGATCCAAGGACATGGGGGCATCCTTCAACCTTAAGTAGCGATGGAGAACTTTAAGGTTCCTATTAGTCTTCCTTCTATTTGTTCCTTGCCAGCAACTGGAATTGAGATTTTGATTGGGAATTGAATACTGTCTCCCATCTGTCATTCAAGAGGACAGTGTGGCACAGTAGGTAGAGTAAGAGACGAGGACTTTAAAGACTTGGGTTCACCTCCCTGTTCAGCCATCAACACCCATAGGAAGATGGTGATGGTAAACCATTTGTACCTCACATACTTCACTATTAGCATATGTGCACTTAAGCAACTTAACTGCACATAACATCAGCTTGTTAAAATAGTGAGCAGTGAGCACAATAACAGGGTCAATTCAAATCCTTCAGATCCTTCTTTTCATCACATAAACTTTCCAATTGTGATGAAAAATCTATTTTTTCTCCATTTTTGGCTCATGATAACATCCATTATGAGATGAATTCTTTAAATTCTTTTTAAAATTCTTTAAATTGTTACTCTTGCATGATGAAGTCTGGTTGAGGGAACAAGGGTGCTCTCCTCACTGTGGGTCAGGAACACAATTTTAAATAATGCTGATATTTAATAACAACCACATAGCATTTAGTGGTAGAACAAACACATGTCCTATTTAGTCCTGTCGTCTCTGTTCTCACTTTATAAATAATATAGACTATCAATGTATCTTTATTGCAAGACAGGAAGGATAGTGAATCTAGACGGTTTAGCATCTACTGTAATCTAGGTTCAAGGTTCATTGAGTTGTGGAATTTACTCATGGGTCAGGCTTCTCTCTCTCTCTCTCTCTCTCTCTCTCTCTCTCTCTGTTTCTCTTTCTCTCATCGGCCCTACCTCATGGGGCTTTTGTGGATATAAACTTTGGAGAATGCATGCTATCCAGCTCTCACTGCTATCTGAATCTTTCTGAAGAGGACGTATACTCATATGATCCACTAAATAAAAAATCCTGTCATACCCTTTCATGCTTCTTGCTCTGGCAGATTGATTTATCCATTGTGAATGGTGTTGGTCACATTTGTGCTGAATACATGCCTGTGTTAGACCCAATTCACAGACTGCAAGCTTCTTTCAAGAACAATATGAGGTATACTACTGGCTGCTTGTTTATATCAGAGGTGATCTTGGCTGCTTCCTATATGAAATTTCCTTCCCCTCCCTGTGTAGGCTACTTACTTGTCTTCCTACTCTTTCTTTGTTGTTGCTGATGTTGTTACTGTTCTTCTTCTTCTACTTCTTTTTTTGTTTTCTTCTTCTTCCTCCCCCCCCCCCATCTTTTTGAAAAGCATACTGTGGTGCTTTCCTCCAGAGACCTTCCACCTCCAACTGCCATATGAGTTTTAATGTATAATGCATGAGAAGCCTCGGATGATTTAGAAAGAAGAGCAGCAGAGGTTGAGCTCAGGAGGCACCAATAATTAGAAAATCAAACAGCATTTCACTGTTGCTCTAGTCATTTCATTGTGATTTAATAAGCCAAGCTCAAACACTTCCATTTTATACAAAAAAAGGAGGGGGGAGAGATTGCCACTCTCCCTCTGCCCACTTCCACCTGCATACAACTACTGCCCAAGCACAACCCTCTGCTGTGGGAGCAGTCTGCAGATTCATTTGCCTGGCATTTCCTGGGCTTCTTGTACCTTTGAAACAACACATTTTAAAAAGGGGCATTCCATACGGTCAACAGTCAAGGGCTGCAGGATAGGTGCCCAGAAAAATCTGGAGGCCCACAGTTGTTGACACTGGCTTAAAATCACATATGTGCACATACAGTGGGCCCTCATATAACAAATGGCTTGTGTAACATAAAATCTGTACAACATAAACAATTCTGGAGATAGGGGAAATTTGCTTAACAGAATCGCCTATGGGACAAATCCGTACAACATAAAAATGGTCACAATTAGGGATTACTCCATTTCCAATGCATTCCTATGGGAAATTTGTATAAAGGAAAATTTGCTTAACATAATTTTATTTGGAACAAATTTAATTCCTTTATACAAGGTGCTGTTTATTTTAAAGCTGTGAAATCTGTTTGCCATCTGAAGACAGCTAAAACTGGCCTGTACCCTGTCCATCATTTACACACGCATGCACACACACACACACACACACACACACATGACAAAGTGGTTGCAGTGATCTGAAGAGGCACTGGTTACATTTGATTAGGCAGATGGCTGGTATCTTAGCAGAGATCACCATGGCCATTTCCACAGCTGGATGTTTACATGCACAGATGTCAAGCAGCATATTTTAACCACTTTATAACTGTTTCTCTTTAAACCGTGGTACAAGTCTTGAATCCCTCCCCTCCCCGCAACCCATGCACTCTTGGAAGGGACAGTCACAAATGATAATCCCAACAAGCAGGCAGATCCCCTGTGGGAAAAGGCAGCCCATCATATCCTAAGTGGTAAAAGGATTTAAAGGTCTTCTTCACCTGTAAACAGGAAATGAATTTGAACATTTCAGCAAAAGAGTTGCATCCTCCCTATACACCTGTCATGTTTACTTCGCAGTGTCGACACAACTATCCTCTGCTATCCTTTCTCCCACAGGAGTCCCTTGTGCACTGCATTGCAGGATGCAAATAAAACATGCATCTTCCTGGCCAAGTCTTTCAGCATGGCATTTCTCAGTATTCCTCTAAAACTGCACATTGGAAGGGGTTTCCCCTTAGTAAATCTTGCAGGCAGCCTCTTCTAAAGCACTCCACACATCTAAAGCTTACAGTAGGATTTGTCATATATTTGCAAAACCAGAGCAAGGATTATAAGGCTTGTTCAGGGTAAAAAGAAACATGTGGGATTATCACTACAATAATCCCTGTGTTTAGGTGGAGAGGGAGAGGGGATGAAGCACAGGAGTATGAGAGAGGAGATCTAGGACTAGAAATAATTTTCTTTTCTGGACCTTCAGTTGCAGTAGTTAACAGCAGCTAGGCTGGTAGTTGCTCCTTGGTAATGCTATCACATGATACCAATTCTCACCTACCTTCAGTGGTTGCCAGTTGCCTCCCAGGCCCAATTCAAGATGTTACTTTTAACCTTTTAATCCCTAAACAATTTGTGGTCTGGCTGTCTAAGGCAGCGTTTTTCAACGCTGCCTTATGCCTTATGTTGCCTGGTGTGCCGTGAAGGAGCAGCCGGAGGAGGAGGAGGAGGAGGAGGAGGAGGAGGAGAAGGACCAGAGCCTCCTGTCGGTGCATGCGCCCTGGGCATTCAGGAAGTGGTGATTGCTGGGAAGGAGCGCGAGGGTGGGTGGGAGAGAGAGAGAGAGAGAGTATGTGTGTGTGTTGCTGTGGGTGTGGGTGTGTGGGTGAGAGAGAGGGAGGGAGACATTGTGGTTGGGCTGGGGCTCATATAAAAAACTGGACATCATCACGAACAAAAGGGAAAGGACCTCAGCAACCTGAAACAGTCCTGATCTAGATCAAAGCTCCCCATCCATCTTAAATGTGGGTGTTAGGCAATTGCTCCTAGCTCTGAAACTGGAACAAATAGTAGCCGGAGAAATGGCCCAGGAAAATCTATTGCAGTGTGAATGCAGGCTTCAGTATCAGTAGAAGCTAATCTATCACAGTAAGCAAGAAGATGCCCCACCTCAAATTTAGGCTACCTTCTTTTGGGCTCTTTATCAGAGGGAGAAGATCAGTGTCTCACCTGTCCTCCCCTGCTGATTGTCCATGCCTAAGGATGTAGGTCCAACTACTTCCAAAGCCAAACATCAGAAATAGTCACCAAAATAAATAAATAAATTGTTCTCATTCTTTGAATGAAATCTCTGTAGTGAAGGAATCATTTTCTCTGGGCAGTGATTAACTTCCTCAGTCCTAGAAACAAACAAAAAATGTGCATAAAATACATAAAAAAGAGTCAGAAGGGCTGGAAATTATTAAAGCAACTTAATGACCTAACTAAAGGTTCTACTCATCCAAACCTTTCAGCAAATCAAGGAGTCCATCAAACTGCTTCTCATTAACAGCAGATCTGAACATCACTATGGGAGATGAGTATTTAACTTCAAAGGACCAAGCAACTGGAGTCCAGTGACCTTGTCTTGAATCTCTCAGGACTTTGAAGATTTGGATACAGTTTGGATAAAGTCATGAGTGACTGCTGTTTTGCAACTGATAAAAAACCATCCACCGACCCACATCCGGGCTAATCTCACTGTTACCTTTATAAAGTATTGGGAAGAATTATTTTTGGCCAATTAATTGTAGTAGGGAACCGCTGCTCATCCAACAACAGATGGGCTTTACAGAATTGTACAGAACAAACACTACATTTAATACAACATACTGAGGGGTGTGTTGAAACTAGGGAGATAATGAGAATAGCTTTAGTTTGACCACTCTGCCTTCTATGACACTGTTCATCATTAAGTATCATCAAAAATTCTACACTCTAACCAAATATTACTGTAAAAATAAGAGACACTTTTCTGCAAAATCACAGATTTCCCCATACCTTTCAGTAATGATGCAGTGGAGGACTCAAAAGAATGGTGTACCTACAAGAAACACTGTCAAAATACAAACCAAAGGAACAATATTCCTTTGGGAACCAGCTTATATTCACAAGAACAAACATTGAGAATTACATGCTGTGAAGAGTTTGCATGGAACTTTGCAAGTAAAGCTTCATGGATCCACTCCGATTTAGATCTCCTAAAAATCCTGGTCATCCTGATTTAACTTTTTATCTACTACACCACACTAAATTTTACTAAGTATACATGACTAAGAAATAGATTGCCATCACTGAATTTTTTTAAATTCAGTGAAATAGATTGCCATCACTCTATTTTTTTTAAAAAAATCCTTAAAAGTGTAGACTGCTTTGAACTGGGTCACGGGACTATAGGGTCAATGTAGTACCTTACTGGTTTTGAAAGACCCAGGACATTATTTACAATTCACCATGGAGGAACTTGAAAAAGAATGAGAATGAATCATGTGGTTTAGTGGAAAGAGAGGCAACTTGAGTTAACTTTTCTACTTGGCCATGTAGATTCACTAGTGGATGGGAATAGTAAAGCAATCCTTTAGCATTTTGCATGCCTTGAAAATCCTGTTAGATTTTGGGAAATCCTATGAGGCAGATGCAACTTTACAGTATACAAAGAAATGAACAAACCCAAATGTGAATAATGATAGAATTTCCTAGATGCACAATTCTGTAAACAGGTGCCTTTAAGAGGTAGCCTCTTCCATTTCCAGTTTAACAACAGAGTATACAGTATTTCATAACTTGATGATATTTGCTGCACCACAGCAGAGCAACATGGCTTTTCTGTTCTTGCATTCACACTTGAACTTTGAAAATGTGGATCTTACTCACCAAGTTCTGCTCTGTTTCTAAATAGATGAACACGGCTTGGGAAATATAAGCAGTATTTGTTGTGCTTAACGCCATTGAGTTTGAAAATTTCTATAGACCCTTGTGCCAACAACAATGATTCTTGGCTCCTTATGATCAAAGGGCATGCTAGGTTATTCTGAAGGGAAATGAAAGGAAGAAATTAAGGTTTAGAAGAGGGCTGTCTACTAGGGGCGATCAGGTTCTCTGAGGGATGGGGTCATTGTGGTTCCTCAGGTGGCAGATAGCATGAAGAAGAGTGAGAAAGGAAGAAACCATATCTGCTTGACTCTTTTGCAAGAGTTCTCAAAACAAGTGACAGTGGGGAATGATATCTAGTGGTGTAAAATGTAAAGCAGTTTCTCCCCTTGGAATTGCATATGGCGCTCTCCCAGAAGAGGGCTCAGAAGCTAGAATTCTCCAATTTAAATAGGTTTGGCTTCATGGGATCCTATTTCAACTGTTTCAAGATATCTTTGCTGGCTACTAATGTATTCCTAAATGTAATTCAAGGAAACATTGCATTTACAGATTAAATTGTCCTCCAAACTGCCTTGAAATAATATTTTGTTAACCGTGATACACAAATATCTATTATTATATTATATTATATTATATTATATTATATTATATTATATTATATTATATTATACAGTGGACGCTCGTATAACAAACGGTTTGTATAACATAAAATCTATACAACATAAAAAATTTGATAGGGGGAATTTGCTTAACAGGATCGCCTACGGGGCGAATCCGTACAACATAAAAATGGTTGTGATTAGGGATTACTCCATTTTCAATGCATTCCTATGGGAAATTTCTATAAAGGAAAATTTGCTTAACATAATTTCATTTGGAATGAATTAATTCCTTTATACAAGGTGCCATTGTATTGTATTGTATTGTATTGTATTAATTAGAAAAACATATAAAGAAATATTTCAAATACCTCATATTGCACATGGTTTTCAAAAATGATTTTTAAAAAATTGCCACATAATTTGTTCTCTCTGGTATATGGGGGAGGTATATGTGTGGCAGCAGCACAATTGAGCCAATTTCTCCCACAAAAGTTAAAAACAAAAATGGTGTGTGGTGCTGGAACCTGGGAGGGGAAAGCCCTGCAAGTTGCCCATTCCTGCTTCAACAAAAGAGAAACGTCTAGAATAGAACACGGGTGATGTAAAAACTTAAAATCTTACCGTTCTGGGAGACAAGTCATCTGTACTGTCCACACAGAGGTGAGGCAATTACTACCACCTCCTATAAGCTGTGGTGCTCATGTGCCACACTGAGCAGGCATGAGTTACATTCTGTCTTATGGATATTTTCAGGCTGCAACACCCATCAGCCCTAGCACCCTGATGTTCAGCAGTCATAGGAACTGCAAGCCAATAGCAAAAGAGGGCCCCACATTTCACATCTGTGACAAACAGCAGGCATGAAATTCAAATGGGCCTGTCAGTCATCACATCGAGCCTCAAATCATCACATGAGGTTAATTTTGGTAAGTTTACAGGGAACTGTGGGCAAGACCCTCATTTGACACTGAGATAGTACAAGAACAGATAATCATCACTCTGTGTGATTACAACTACCATACATTGAACTTTTACTTGCTTTTGCACCAATCTATTTCAGACTGTAGGGGACCAAAGTGTGACGAAAAGCTCATGTTTGACTTTCCTGATCACATTCAATGATTGCTTTTCGCTGTTCTGAGCAATCAGACTGTGAGCTAACAAGACTTGGCTCCCCTTTCTACCTTGGCAGATTTCCATATCTCATGTTTGGCAACTCCTGGAAATTTGTACCATTTTCACTTCCCTGTCATATGCTAAACATACCACTAGGTTAGTCTGCTGAAGTTCACTTCATTAGATGCTCCTATCTTGGGAGATGGGAAGCTCTGATTGTGTTTGTTATGTTTTGTTTTTGTTAATGGCGACGCGCAATGAAATGAGCTGTTTTAAATGTTAAAAAACGCTCTGGACATCCATAAAAACACAGCGATAATTATTTATACTGTCTGATAATACCTACCAGCGGGGGGTCCTTAAAATGTGCATTTATGTCTTTTCTCAGATCGCTGTATTTTTTTCCTTTAAGGGGAGTTAGGGGACATTGACCCAAAATGGCTCCCAGATGCCTAATATGGATTTCTTGGGTATTAAAATGCCCTGGACATCTATAAAAATGCAGCGATAATGCGATAATTATCTGAAATTATTACCTACCAGGGGATTGGGGTCCTTAAAACGTTTGTTTTTGTCTTCTCCCATCGCGATGTATTTTTCTTTTCCCTTTAAGGATGACAAAATGGATGTCGCCACTCCAGCCACAACATGGAGGCAAGCCATGTGATGGAATCATGTAAATTCTTGGACAACTTCAACCAATAGCATCCCCAGGTTGCAGACTGGGCAGGTCTGGCAGCCACAGAGGGCATAAAAATCTCTGGCAGCCCCTGTCCTCCTTGCAGTCCCTGGTGGGAGTTAGGGTGGGATTGCTGTCTCTGCAACTCTAGCTTCAGTCCTGCAGCCTCCCTGCATGTGTGTGTGCGTACCTCTCGGTGAGTACCCTCCCCTGCCCCACAGTGCAGTCACTCTGCGGCTGCCTTGCACCCTGGGAAATGCCCGCCGCTGCCTTTGCAGCCTCCCTGCGTACCTAGTCTATACTGTGTCTCTGCCAGCATCAATTTTTTTTAGTCCTGGGCGTTGGGGGACACCCCTGCATGGAAATGCTTTAAAAAATTGTGCAAAAAGCTGGTTGAAATGAAAAACAAAAAAATTAAAACCAAAATGAAATTTTTCCAAAAATTCATAAAAAATGGAAATGAAATGAAATGGACCTCTCAACGACAAACGAAAAACCGAAACGCCCATCTCTAGTTGTTCTTACTTTTAAAAAATATATTGGTTACAATTATAAAGAACTGCTATTCAGTCAATATTAGACATGGGCACGACCAGAAAAAATGACGTTTCGAGTTTTCGTTTGTCGAAAACGAAATTAACAAAACAAAATTTGCAAAAATCCATCCATTTGTATTCATGGGTGAGGCTGTATTTCTGATGAATACAGATTGATTTTTTTTTTGCCAATTTCACCAGAAAATGTGATTCATTTTTCAATTCATTTCCATCACTAATTCTAATCTACAATGACACTGAAAATTATTATTATAGATTCTAATAACTAGTTTTCCTGGTTATATGACCAAACACTGGCACAGTGTAGCTAGGTAATGTGCTCATGATTCATATCAACCCTATGAACAGGCTTAGGGAGAAATCCAAATGCTAGGACACCTGGCCAAGATCTAGAAGGATGACCAATGACATTTATGTGAAGGTTATCTTGTTTTCATCACATTTATTCCTTCTGGTGATCCTTCACATTTGCCTTCTGGTGATGCTTCAAAAATGGATAAGTCACAGATCTCTCCACTCCCAGCAAGATGACTCTAGCTTTCCATATGAAAACACATAAAGAGCACTAAAAAGTACTGTGCAGTGCAATGCTACAAACTAGAGATGGGCACGAAACAAAAAAATGGTGTTTCGGTTTTGCCGAGCCAGGTTGAAAGAAAGAGGCGACACACATTCCGCTTGGGTTAAATAAGGGCCACAACTTTGTTAACTACAGTAACGAATTTTAAATTACTTATCAATGAGCAATAACTTTAGGAGGGCCTGAGCCGTAGCGCATCATCAAAATGGTAACAACAAATTGATTAGGTCCCGCTACTCCACCAATTTCCTGCGGCCCGTTGAACTGCCGCAGTGAGGATGCCAATGAGATCTTTTGGCATCAACGCTTGATTAAAGGTTGGCAGCCCTCCTAGGGTTTGGGGTTATTATTATTATTTGCTCCCTAACTAAATCCTATTGGGTTATTAATGGAAGGCTGCCAAAGACGTGAAGATGTAATTAGATTCGGGACCTAAATGGTTAACTTTTATGCGCTACCCGCCAGTCGTGACCGGGGTTATTACCTACAACACCCACCGCCAATATGTGAATGGTGGGATGGGCGAAAAAACACCACCGCTCAAGGCCAATCAGAGAAATGGTCAAAAATTCCCATCCGGCCCCGAAGCGACGAGCAAAGTGACCAGCAAAGCAACAGTGGCGGGAGGGTGGGGAAACCGGAAATTACGAAGGCAGGCTGAGGGGAGCGCGCCAAGGACTTATAAAGGGGCGCGCTCCCCTACCATAGGCTACGCTAATAGCGGAGCCAATAGCCGCCTCCCTCAACCGGCCGGCAAAGGTGCCCCTGCCTGGCACGAGGCCGGGCGGAGAAGCCATTTTGTTTGTCATTGAGAGGTCTGTTTCCGTTCATTTTCGTTTGTTGTGAATTTTTGGAAAAATTTCGTTACCGTTTTTCGTTTTTTTCATTTGTCGTTTTACACGCTTTTTGCGCGATTTTTAAAGCATTTCTGTGTGCGGGCGTCCCCCAACACCCCAGACCAGAGGGAAAACACTAAAAAAATGGATGCTGGCAGAGACACAGTATAGACTAGGTACGTAGGGAGGCTGCAAAGGCAGCGGTGGGCGTTGCCCAGGGTGCAAGGCAGCCACAGAGTGACTGCACTGCGGGGCAAGGGAGGGTACTCACTGAGAGGTATGCAGCACGCATGCACACAGGGAGGCTGCAGGACTGAAGCTAGAGTTGCAGAGACAGCAATCCCACCCTAACTCCCACCAGAGACTGCAAGGAGGACGGGGGCTGCCAGACCTTTTTATGCCCTCTGTGGCTGCCAGACCTGCCCGCCCAGTCTGCAACCTGGTCATGCTATTGGTTGAACATGATCCCATCACATGGCTTGCCTCCATTTTGTGGGTGGTGCGACATCCATTTTAAAGGGAAAAGGAAAATACATTGCTATGGGAGAAGACAAAAACAAACGTTTTAAGGACCCCAACCCCCCTGGTAGGTATTATCAGATAATATAAATAATTATCGCTGCATTTTTATGGATGTCCAGGGCGGTTTTTACCATTCAAAACAGCTCATTTCATTGTGTGTTGCCATTAACCGAAACGAAACGCAACAACCACAATTTTCGTGGTTCTGTTCATTTCATTGCATTTTCATCACAATTTTCGTTTGTTGTTTCGTTATGTAACAGAAACGACAAATGGTAACGGAAACGAAAAAATGTTCGTTCCGTGCCCATCTCTACTACAAACATATACTCAGAACTAGGGCTGTGTAGATATGCCCCAGTTTCATTCAGTACTATGGTTTGTGGCCTGAAACAGAATTTATCCAGTTCAAATTAGGCCTGAACTGAAGTTAATTCGAAAATTTGGATCCTATGCTATATTTTCTACCATGAGCATGACACAATTTGTGAATGTAGCAAATTCATATTAGAACTAAACTCAAACAAAATATTTGGTCAATACTTTCTCAATCTTGCTGAGACACCATAGGATCATGAACTGGATTTTATTTCTATAAGCTCTGAAGGTTCTAATTGAAGTACAGTTCGTGACCCATACATAAGTTTAATAAACAGAATTCAGCTAACTTGGCAGGAACAGCTTTAATGTGGGATCCATCTGCAGAATGTCCTTTACTTCAGGCACTGGTGTAACTAGGGAGGGGCAGAAGAGTGCATTTCCCCCAGGGCGTACAGCAGTCTGGGGACACCTGGAGTGGGAGCAGGAGGAAGAAGCCATACGCTATCCCACCAGCAGTCCTCCTTTTGACCAGCTAAAGGTTGGTGATCCTTATTCGGGGGAAAGTAGGAGAGGGAAGAAGGCAATGTTTTTCTCCAAGCAGCACCTCCATTGATTTCTCCCCCTCCTCCTTCCCCCCGTATCCCTTCTGGTGATCATTAGTCCAAGGAAAGGAGAGGGAACTGTGCGACTGACGTGCTACTTGAAAAAAAAAAGCCTTCTTGGCACTATCTGCCTGCCGTGCCATTTACACAGGAGAGCCTTGTCCGGGACACCCCCAAAGGGGGCGTGAAAAACAGGGACCTTTCTCCCCTTTCCCCGCTGTTCCCCCAGGATTGAGCACCCCTTAGTTGGGGGGTGAGATGCAGTTGGAGGGCAGGAAGGGGTGCAAAAACTGACTTTTTCCCTGGGCGCACCATACCACAGCTACACCTCTGACTTCCCTAGCTATGCCTCTGATTTCAGGATAACTAAAAAGTAAGCAATTGTAGTATTCTCAGTTTATACCTAAAAATTATAATAGGGAAGTGTGGGAATAGCTATTGCCAGGTTTCACCAACCAAATTTATTTATTTATTTATTTATTTATTTATTTATTTATTTATTTATTTGCTAATCTTTGAATTTTTTGCCAGCTTCCTCAAATTTGCCTCACTATACCCGGTGAATGGCCTTGTTAATTAGACTGTCTTAAGACTAAGTTGAAAAGGAAGTGTTTGTTGGCCTTATATATTGTGGCAAACTCTCTTTCTAACTTACAGTTTCTTGTACCATTTGTACCAAATGCAGTCAGTGAGAGACACCGTGACATTTTATTTCAAATCTTCTGAATGGCTTAATCTTTCTTTGTCTGTTTGTGTAAAGTCCAGTGGTAAAACAAAGTGCCGTCAAGTTCATTGCTTCTGTGTCTACGCTGTGTCAGAGATGTAGCATCACACTATTGTTCAGCTGCTGAAGAAAGATGAAGCCCATTGTGTAGGTGGAGAGCAAATGGCAGCCTGAAAGAAAAGCTTCCGCAGTGTTAGTGCCTGCTGTGGGCAATGATGAACTGCCCCCAAATCACTGTCCCCAGTTGGGTCATTACTGAATAAAAGAGAGATTACGGGAACAGCAGCAAACAATGCTCTGAGATCTGGCGTGGATGTTTTCTGGCACTGTTTAAACCCCAACTGAATCATTTTTGTATTCCACTCTTTCTTGTTGCCTTTCTATTTCTCAACACGACCAATTGAAATGACACCTTTGTATGTCTTCATGCTCTTTGCTTCTTTAGTTCTTTCAAAAGCGTACTAGAAAAAAAAGGGTGGAAACTCTTCATGCCCATGTCTTCAGATGGCTTTTATACTAGCTTCCTTTCTAAACTGGGTCTGCCCTTCTCTGTAGGCTGTTTGGCTTGGCTTTTCTGAGCAAGGTGTTATCGTCTTACTTCTCCTGGGATGCTGTGTTCTTTGTATGCTTGCCTTCTTAATGATCTGTACTTCTAAAAGCCACTGTAGGACACCAGGACAGCAGGTAAGTCCAGTATTAGGTTACAGAAGTCTTGGTGAGTCAGTTTCATTTAGTTCTTTGCTCATATCTTAAGAAACCTCAGAAGCTGGAGACTCTTGTGCAGTCACCCAGTAAAAATAACCAGCACTTTCTCCCCAGTTCCCTCCCTTTTCAACTTAACTCTCAGAAGACTTTAGAAGAAGAAACCCTACCATCAGGCAGAATGGAGGGGGGGAAAAGAAGAGAGATACAAATTTCAGTCAGTTCTGCTCAAAACCCAGACTTTAATATGTGGCCCGTCTTTACCTCAGTTAAACACTTCTGTAAATTGGGCTCTTGCCACAATTCTTGCATAACCAGTTGTGACCTGCTAGCAAAGCCTGAGAAAGGAAAACTTGTGGCCTATGATGCAGGCATCTGAGGAAAGAGATTGCAACTTCACAGTGAAATAAATCGGTTCTGCATACAATAAATCAACCTCTCCCCTCCTGCTCATGTAACCATGCAACAGGATTTTGATTCACGACGGTTAAAGCATCGCTAACAAAGCAGGCATGGTAAATTTGTTCAGAAAGCAATAATAGCAAAGAATAATAGCAAAATATGTCATTATTCTGAGATCACTAAGAAAAAGATCATGAAGTGAAAAGTAAACTAATGCAAAATGGATTGCATCTTGAAAAAGAAGTGATCACTGATATGTACTAGTCAAAGGTAGGCAATTTCTAACATTCCATATTATTGCATTATATTTCACTCCTACACTAAGCAGACTGGCATACAGTTCAAAGGGTAGGTAAGAAATGTTCAAAAACATTCCACTCCTTTTATTGTTCAAAGAAAGCATACAGTGATCATTTAGGAACAAAAGAAATGTTTCTCGAATTTATTCTAACGCATTAAGTGGGAAATAGGTTCTTTTCTCTATAAGAGCTCTTCCAGTATGGTAACAGCAACCATATTATATTTCTTAATAAAGCCATTATCATGTTTCTTACATTGCACAGAGGAGGTTGTGATAATGAACACCCACTGGTTTGCTGAATTACACATGTACTAGAAAATCATGTCCACAAGAATGATCTACCTACAGATTGAATATTATTTTAAACATGAGCATTGGTATGATCATTTTTCATTGTAACTGAAAAACAAAATGAATCCATTTTCATGAACAGGCAGGGATTCAGGAACCATAAATATGTACTCAAGACCTGCAAAAGCTGAATTTCTGATTTATTTATTTATTTATTTAGTAAGCAAGGGTGCTCCATCTTCTCTGTTACAATTATGAGCTGGGACTATTGATTGCTTTATGAATGTCTTGACATAAATCCAAAGCAATGGTTGAAATATTAAACCTTCACTCAAATGAAGCTAATACCTGAAAAGCCATTGTAAAATTGGATACGGTTCTGCTTTTAAATAGCCTCATATATAAGTTCAAGGTGAAACTGGCATTTTTTTTGTTCTTACCATACTGCTTTTCCATTTAAAATATGTATGAGGACGCAGCATGGTATCCTGCATCTCAGACAAGGGAATCTGTAGTTTCTCTAGCTATTCAAAGGGCAACTTAATAGATTTCCTGCACCACTGTGAAGCTCCAAAAGAAGGCATGGACATTCATGCACGAAAAGTATATGCCTTCTGATTCTGTACTAAAGCCACTCTGTGGTTTTACTTAAACAGAAGCCAAGCTCTGTACTGCTCCAGTCTACTTCCCCATCTCTTAAAGCAAAGCAAAGCAAAGCAAAGCAAAGTGTTCTTCTTATATACCGCCCTATACCACTTCAAGTAGTCTCTGGGTGGTTTACTGTTTTTAATTACAGTATGCAGGCTACACATTGCCCCCCCCCCAGCAAGCTGGATACTCATTTTACTGACCTCAGAAGGATGGAAGGCTGAGTGAACTTTGAGCCTGCTACATGGGATTGAATCCCAGGTCATGAGCACAGTTTTAACTGCAGTACAGGCATTTAACCACTGCACACATGGCTCCTGTATTAAAACATCATCTAATCTTCAACAACCTGATTTGGTTATATACACTAGAGCTTTTTAATATTGACTGTGGTAAAGAAGGTAGGATCCCACACCAAGACTCATGAACAAAGACTGCCCCATGTCATACAGATGTCACCACACTATGCACGAGTAAAAATTCATGGACATGTTTCTAGTCAATCTCTCAATCAGCTTGATCTACCACTCTGGGTTATTGGGTGCAGGAGCCGAGCCACAGGTGCTGCCTTGAGCTTGCTGGAGGAAATGCAGTATGCAGGATATGCATGATAATAAATAGTCAGCCGGCTAGCTCAGTGAGTTGGGTACCTGGCTGAGGAGCCAAAGGTAAGGAGTTGGATTCCCTACTATGACCTCGGGAGAAAAGCCAGTGTTTTTAATTTGGTGCAAACTGCATAATCCCAGTGTACCCTCAAGAGAAAGAGCTGGTAAACTACTTCTCAGTACTCTGTACCTAAAAACCCCTTGAAAAAAAATCAGTATAAATCAAAATATATTTGATAGGACATTATTACTGTTCTTATTAAATAAATATGGAAAGAAATAGGAAAGGAACATGGAACAGATGAATTAAAGAGTAGAATGTGAACATTTCAGATTAAGATATAATTTTGTTTTCGATCTGAGATCCAAAATCCATTTAGTAGAGTTCTGGTTAGGCCACAGCGAAACAACTTAATAAATTATGCAGCTTATCAGGCTGAATTCCTCCAGATAAAAGGGATCCTAAGAAGGGTAAGCCTCCTTGGAGGGGAGACGAAGACAGGCAGTACGTGTCTGACCACAGAGAAAGTGGTGGTGAGCTTCGTTAGTCCAGGAAAATGTCTTATTTCCCACTGGAGGAAAACCGGGTTACATCAACTAAGTTGATGAAGGCAGCACAAGAGAAGTGTAAAAAGCTGTAAATATTTGGTGTGTCATGAGAAAAACTGCATTCATCCCTCTATCTCTCTCTGTGAAGTTTCAACTTGGTGATGTTTGGAATTCTTTCTTCAAAAAAGCACTAACACACACACCCTTTGTAGAAGAGTGGCTTTTGGCGGAGTGTGGATGTGTAGAAAGACGAAGCTATCTGAAGAAGTGATTTCTCCCACGCTTGGTTTTCGAATTTGCTTTGACTTTTTTCCTTATGCTTTTCTGGGCTAGTAGAAAAACATTTTTTCTTAAAAAGAAACATATTTACACTTTATCTTTATATGTGGTCGACATAAGGACACAGTTTAAGAGCAGTGCTTGGAAAGCTGTTTTTCAAAGGAATCTTTATTTGACCTTGGTTGGATTCCAATGTTTTCAGAATAAGCTTCTGGACAGTATCTGTGCTGTTTTGTTTCCTTTTTTTCCTCGTTCAATCCAGCCTCCTACTTTTATGCCCCTCCGTTTTGGAAACTGAGCGGCAGAAACTACAACTACAAGGGATGTCAACCCTTTGATTTGAGCTATAAGAACACAATGCACTAGAAAATGTTGTCAGATCAACAGTTTGCCAACACAATGCTATGTGGATTACAGAAAATAATAAACACTCTTACATTAGAGATGGATCCACCTTTTGAAGATGCAGAAATTTCTTATCTTGATCAGGATACAGAGCCAGAGCAGAGGGCTGATTTTAGTCTACAGATAACTACAACAAGAACTGTGCAGGATGAACTCATAAAAAAAACTGAATTTAGTCTTGAACAGAGAGCTGATCTTAATCTGCAGACAAATACAATAAGATTTGCACAGGATAAATTTGTGGACAGGCCAAATTCAAAGAGGAGGGAGATAAGTGCATTTGTTATATTGGATAGGGATACAGAGGAGAGAAGAGCTTGGGAATTTTCCAGCAGCAAAGCAACTATCAAGATAGAAAAACAATTTATGAAGGTAATGGATGTAGCAGAAAAAGAAAAAACCAGAAAGGGAATTTTTGGCTTAGTGAATCGATTATATAAAAGTTTACCCTCTGTATTTTGATTGTCTAAAGCTATTAATGGATTGTCATAATATGGGAAATGGAAAATGGAAATGTGAAGACCAACCTGAAATATAAATAAATGATAATCTGTTCAACTTTCAAAGGTATTGTGGTAGTTAGGTATAAATAAGAACTACAGTGGTGCCTCTGCTGAAGAACAGCTTGACTTAAGAGCAATTTGACTTAAGATCAGAAAACAGTTGGTGTTTTTTAACTGCTGCCTTACAAGTTTTAGATGTGGTCTGCTCTACTTACAATTTATTTATTTATTTATTTATTTATTTATTTATTTATTTATTTATTTATTTTAGATAGTGCTCCTCTACTTAAGAGTTGTTTGACTTAAGAGCATGCATTTGGAATGGATTAAATTCATAAGTAGAGGTACCACTGTATTATACATAACATTCGGGTGCTGTGGTGGGACTCCGCAACGCGGCATCGCTTTGCCCTCCCCCTGCCAAAGATTTGCAAGACCCCCTACCTGGTCTCACATGAGGAGGATGGAGCGAGCCCTTAAGAGGGCTGCTCCATGTGGACCTGGCCTCGGCGGCCAGTTTTTCCCACCCACCTGCCACTTTAAAGCACTAGTATGAGTCTGACTGGTCACCATGTGGGCCAGATAGGAATTTTTGACCCGGGCACAGATTGGCCTGGTGCCCGGGGATTTTTTGCCTATCCCATACTGGTGCTGGGCAGTTTTAGTTATAGTTTCAAGGAATGGCCACACAGGCGGTAGTGCGGACAGCGGTAAGGCAGTAGGTGAGTCAGATCCCAAATTCTCTTTGGGTCCATCCAACCTCGCGGCGTTGCGGATCTAGAGATTACAACGCCGGGGGGAAGGATGTGCCGGGGGGCCTATCGGGTCAGCAGGCACAAATAGCGGGACTGGCCAACCCGGGATGGGGTAAGGGGATTTGCCCGCTGGGTTTGTCCTGTCCCTGGACAGGGCACACTCAGGCTATTGACTCGCCCTAATATGCTGCCAGTTGGAGGGGTCCCAGGAGACCCCGGGGTACCAACTTTGAAGCTGCACTACAGCAGGCCCCTATTTGGAGTTGAGTTTTCTGATTCTTGCTGTTGCAAAGTTAATAAAGTGTGACCCCAGGTTTATATCTAAAATCCTTGTCTCGCATGATAATTTCAACATAGGGGGCAAAGTGAAATCTGTAGATGAAGATGTAACTTTTATAATAGCCCATAGACTACTTACTCGAGTTAAGGAAGACTTTTGAAATCAGGTATCTCTTAGAAAAGTAGATAAATATACCTTGTTGATGACATCTATTATATATCAATTCAGCTAAAATATATCCTAAATTGTTTAGCTAATTGAAGAAATAAATATTAGGATTGAGTATATTGTTATGATCAGACAGGCTTGTTCAATAATGAATTTTGCTATCGCTATATTTTGTATTAGATGAAAATAGATGGAAATAGATGTGAGTAAAGATAGGTAGAAGATGGATAGAATAAAAATGGACATTAAGTATGAACGTATGTTCTTTTAAATTGGGAAAGGAGATACAAATTATATTGGGCTGAAATGTTGAGGGAAAAATGTGATTGTATTTGTAATATGACAGGAGACAAGCAACTTTTTGTTTTATTTTGTTCAGTGCAGAAAATAAATAAAATTGTTTAAAAGTAGTAGACGTGCTGGAGATATTACTCAATGGTACACACCAGGGAGTGATACATCTGTTCATTAATTTATGAGAGAGAGAGAGAGAGAGAGAGAGAGAGAGAGAGAGAGAGAGAGAGAGAGAGAGAGAGAGAGAGAGAGAGAGAGAGAGAGAGAGAGAGAGAGAGATTCCCACCACATCTTGGGTAACATCATATGCTGAGCATTGAACGCTGCTCTTGGTTCAAGTGGGGAGATTCAGAAGTGATCAGGTACAGATTCTGGGTGACAATGGTGGGCAACAATCTTAAGAGCCAATTGACATGGATGCTGCTCAAGCTAATTATATTGTATTAATTCTGGTCATTTGTAGGCAGTACATCTGGCTCAAGCTCACCCAGTGAATACCATGGCTAAATGTGGATTTGATATCACTTCTTCGCAGCCTGACATGCTAAACAAAGAATGGTCAGATAGGATGCTAACCTGGTTTTATTGTCCCGGGAACCCACTATTCTGGTTGAACAACGTGGAAAATAAGATTTTAAAAACAGGAATTTGGCCTCGTCCCACTCAATTAGTCTTCCAATTCCTGGAATCTGGATCACAGCAGGGAGTATGGAGGCTACTGATTTTAAAGAAAAGTGTCCTCATATTTTCTTCTATTTAGTATTGTAGCGCAAGGCTTCACCATCCTCCCAAACCATGCACCTTGGCAAGAAGGATAATCTCTATCCTTTCACTAAGGACCTTCACTTGATTATTAGAAAGCAGTTAATACAGCAACAGCCCCTTGGAAAAGCTTATCTGCAGATTTAAGACCTTCAAGGAGATGGTGTTGACATGCCTACAAGGTTCCAGCATCTGGAAGAGGACTCCCATTCTTAACTGCAACATTTCCCCATCAGCACAACTCATTAGCACAAGCAGAGCAGGATTAGCAGAAGAGATCAAAGACACCAACACAAAATGAGCACAGACATAAAAAGTCAGATTTGGGGGATTGAAAGAAAGTGGCTGAATACCATCATCCAAGAGCTGCTCTGGAATGAAAGTAAAAATGAAAAGCAGAGAAGTAAAAGGAATGGAATATTGGGAGAGAGATAGGTTAATGGATACAAACTGTGAGGGAAAGGAGGAAAAATAGATTAGAAAAACAAAGTGCAAGAAAGAGACATGGAAAGAGTTAGACTTTTTTTAAATGAGCACAAAAAAGCTTTTCATGGAAATGAGTGCATGTAACAAAAACAAAACAGCAAATGTCTCTGTAATTTCATTTTATCTCCTCCAAAATATTCATTTGACTGACTTCTCTTGACTCTTTAATCTGGGAGACTTCCCAGTGTTCATCAACTAGACTTCCTTAACCAGATGGAATATTTATTCTCAAGTCAACATTCAGGTTCTGTCAACATGAGACAGCATCCATAACCTGAGATGTTGAAGAAAGTGGTGCCTAGCATCTCACAGTGAAGTACAAGTGTTTATTTGGAGGGGCTTCAAAGGCCTATTTTGAAAATTTGCAGCCAGTAGCAAATATACCAGAACTGCAGTGATTTCTAATTATATCATTATAACCCATAAGGGTTATTTTATCTTTGTACTCTGTAAATTTGATCTAGCTTGACTGGCTCTCCAAACCTGAAAAGCAGTCAACAGCACCGCACTTTACCTGTGAATAATTTTTTCCAGGGATCACATTTCCAGTGATGTTTGTTTAGCCAAAAGTGCATTCTGCAACTTAAATGGCATTTCCCTGATAACAGGTCATTTTGGGTGTGCCAGGAACCAGAATAATTACCTTTCCAGATTTGGTGTGCGAAAACTTCAGCTATGAAATGTCAGCTGGCCAGCGAAGGCTCTGAAGAGGCTGCACAGCATCTCTTAGTCCTGACACCCAGCAACCTGAATTGAAATCAGGCAAATGCCTGGACCACTAAGCATTTTAGGAAGCTAATGCACTGAAATAAGAAATATGGTTAACGCAGCAAAAGGATGTTTAACTACTACAGATAGACTTGGAAGCGTCTGTCCTTTTTTTACCTGCTCTTGTTTTCATTTCCATTCCACACACGAAGGTGTTTTTCCCTCTCATTTTTCCTGAAGGAGCAAGCTGAGCAGAAAGGATATTTGCAAAAGGCTGTTAACACAGGAGCTTTTCAGAGACTAATACACATAACTGTAGCACTCAGACTTTTTTTTTATACTGTGTACTCGTTAAACACATCAGCAAGTGGTCCATGTGTCTGGAGAACATGTGGGTGGTCCTCTATTGGCCACGGCAAATCTCTCTCTCTCTCTCTCTCTCTCTCTCTCTCTCTCTCTCTCTCTCTCTCTCTCTCTCTCTCTCTCTGCCATCAAAGGGCTCTGTGAACCACACTGTTGAGAAGAAACCTGCCATGACCTTACTTTCCAATGTATCACACAAGGCCAGCTGGAAGAATTGCTAAGGCCTGCGTACTCATATAATGCTGCACAGCCAACGTTCTTGATTTGGAACATCCCATTTGGATCAGGGCCAGCCCTATAATTAGGCAGAGCATGATGGTCCCCCAAGGCAGCATATTTTGGGTGTCATGAAAAGTACATTATTACTTTGTTATTCACTTTTCACTATGGCATTTTTACTGTTATGGAATGGACAGAGGTTCCTGTGGGATCAGGTCTCATGGGCCAAAATAATACAGCTGTCTCCAGGAACTAGGTACAGTGGTGCCTCTACTTATGAGTTTAATCCCTTCTGAATGCATGCTCATAAGTCAAACAACTCATAAGTAGAGCAGCCGTATCAAAAAAATTTAAAATAATAATAAAAGAATAGGAAAAAATGTAGGTAGAGCAGACCACAACTAAAATTTCTAAGGCAGCAGTTAAAACGCCAGTGGTTTTCCACTCTTGGGTCGAATTGCTCATAAGTAGAACTGCTCATAAGTAGAGATACCACTGGTATCTTGTCATGGGTTTGCGTGACATCTCATTTGCTGCTACATCAGAGATAGCTAATTCTTTGAACTAATCTGATCAAAATCCATGCATTTAATCAGACAAGAAAAATACTGCCTCATGAAAGCTAGCATAGGATTATGCTTAAAAAAATTCCCTGCAAGCCCTTGTGTGTTTTATTGTCATGCAAACATAATGTGTGTTAAAAATTACAAGCAACCCCCCACAACACACACTCTCTCACACACACACTCACATCAAATCCTATTAGATCAAAATAGTTCCCAACCACTTTGTACCCAAATGAACGGCATCAAATTTAAGGCCACCCCTGTACCCTCTGAGATGTTGAGGCATTATCTAGTCACTTTTGTTTCCCATTTTAACAGATTTCTTTAGAAATTCCATTTCTAGGTCCATGACATTATACGTGGAACAATAGGAATCAAACAAAAATTCATAAATGGGTGGGGGGAATGCAGATGATCATCACTGGGGGAAGTATACAGCCTCTTCATTGTGTGACACGATCACTCAAAGGGCATTTAATTGCCATAATATTCTGTTAAAGCAAAAACAGCATTTTCAGACTAATAGGTTTATCTGGCTTACATTTTTGTGGTCTATAGTCCATTTCATAAGATGAATGGAACTTTGCTTATCTATATACAAATTATTTAATTAAGAGCAAACAGAAGAAAGCAACTTGCATAATCACAACTGATTTCATTTTGTGGAGTAGTGGCGTGTGTTAATAAAGAACTTTTTCCAATCTTTATTGGTTAGGGGGGTTATATAGTTTGGATTCTTAAAAAGTCTTTCTATTGAAAGGAATATATTAAGGTATATTTTGCACACCTGTACTACTGGTACTATTACTGTAGTATAAGCACCACTAATAGCATTGGAATAATTCTTTTATAGTACTAGTTGCTGACTTATTAATAGGGTATTGTTGTAAATCTGCAGGGAAAATATCCAGTGGAATTCATGTTGATTTTTCCCCATATGAATTCATTTTACTCTTATGAATATATCTGCCTTTTGCAATTTCAGCATACAGCAAAGGTTATCAGAGTTGTATCTATCTAAGTGATGCAGGTCTTTAGAAAGTTTTGAAATAACTGGGGACTCAGATAAGCAGGCATTATATTTACACATAGTTACACTGGCATAGTTTCCCATGTTGGGCCCAGTAGACTGGATAACGGTACTTTAGAGAAAGTAATACCTCAATAAAATAAATCCTCCTATCCACTATAATATGGTTTTGTATCACGGGCATATCACATATGTATGATACAGTATATTATATTATGTACATATGTATTATGGGCATAAGGCAGATGTGTGATGTGGGCATATTACTAAATGCATCTACATCAGTTGACTTTATATGACAGTGATGGTGAACCTTTTAGAGACCGAGTGCCCAAACTGCAATTCAAAACTCACTTTTTTTTTTTTTGGCAAAGTGCCAATACAATAATTGAACCTTTAAAGGGGCAATGTCGGGTGTCCACAAAAAGGGCTCCGAGTGCCACCTTTGGCACCCGTGCCATAGGTTTGCCATCACTGTTATATGAGATGCACAGGTGCCTTTTCTTAAAACCTGGAGTATGTGAACAAGCATCTATGTACAGCTGCTGTCTTGTATTGAATCCTTACCCTTGATTTTCCAATCAGCTGTGCAAAATCCACACAAAGCTGAACCATATTATAAATACTGCAGCGGGGACAGCAGGGGGGGAGCAAAGAAACCCTGCCACTTGTTCACCTTACAGGACACATCGGCTCTTGTGCATTCCAGAGTGCTTGCTGTGGGTTTCTGGAATGTATAGCTGAGGAAAACAGGTGGGAATGCCAGAGACATGGCGAGCTGGCCACCCACAGCGAACAGTTACATGAAATCAATTAGGAACAGGAGAGGAACAGCCTGGCCTCTGTGCTATTAAGGGACTTTATTATCCTCCCATTTGGCACTTTTTGCTAATCCTCCAGAATTGCTCCAACATTAAATATCGGTTGCAGGGCTCACACTTTTACTAGTGTGTGAAATAGATGTTTTATTTTCTTTTGTGGTAAATAGGCCGGAGCTTTAGTCATCTGATGCGGTCATCTAATACCCTCCCCCCAGTAATGCTGGTCTGTAAACAACTTTGGCCCTTTGCTGTTGAAAAAGGTGGCCGAGGAACGGGCAGGAATGCCTTCCCCAACCTGGCACCCTGCCAAGGCCATGGCTGTGGATGATGGGATAGATGGCCTGGTGTGCCTAGAGAAGGCATGCCCAAAGTCAGGCCTGGGGGGGGCAAATGCAGCCTGTTTTCAAATTTCTAGTGGCCCGCGGCTTCTTCTCCCCACTGGCTCAGCCTGTCACACATCCCCGCCAGCTGGCCTCTCCCCATATCAATGGAAGCATTAAACGTACAGTTTTATGGTCGGACTGCCCTCCCTGCCTCTGTCCACCACCACCCCAGCCACCTGCCCAGCCTACCCGCCCCTGGCTCCATTGCTGCAGCATCCTCCCTGCTTCCTTGCATGTTATAGAGACTTGTCCAAAGTCTGGCCCAGGGGCCAAATGCTGCTGAATGGTCGGCCCCCACACATTTTCACCTCGACAAATCTGGCCCTCCTTGCAAAAAATTTGGACACCCCTGGCCTAGAGAAAGGCTGCATGCAATTACAAGACACGATTTCTTACACCGGTGATCAACAACCGCGTTCTGAGCCATTCAGCAGATGCTGTTCCTGCTGTGAATTTTGGGATATACACTGCTTGCCCTCCATGGGGCCTGATACAGATTGGATCTGGAACAGCTCTTCATCTAAAGAAGTGGGACTTTCCTGTGTGACTTCCTTCTCTCTCCTTTCTCCAGAAAGTAAACAGTTGATTCAGCAAGACACCTGCTTCCTGACCCCATCACCTCCTCCTCCTCCTCCTCCAGGATGCAGAACATGTTTGTCCTGCTCTGTGAAGGACATCATGAAAAGGAAATGCTTTGAAGGATTCTCCTTTGAGGAGGCACAAATACTGCCCCTCCTAGACAAACCAGCACCATCTGCCTCCAATTTCATCCCTATCATTGTCTGACATCTTTCCACCTGGGAACATACCACCACATTTGCAGAAATTTTAGCTAAGGAAATGAGGTGACACTGGCTAAAAAGAAGCCACAGCACAGAGTCATGTTAGGGAAATGCAAAAAGTTACCCTTTGACTGGATTTTGAAACAAAATGTATATGTTGCAGGAGAGGGGGAGGCAAAATGTTGGATAGGAAATGAAAGGTTCCCTTGCTATGTTGAACATGTTGGGAGACTCAGTGTGGTTGCATGTAACACCCCATCCTTTGAACCAGGATAATTTTTATATACGGTGGTACGTTGTATATAGGAATTAATTTGTTCCAAATGAAATTATGTTAAGCAAATTTTCCTTTATACAAATTTCCCATAGGAATGCACTGAAAATGGAACAATCCCATTTTTATGCTGTATGGATTTGCTCCATAGGCGATTATGTTAAGCAAATTTCCCCTATCTCTGGAATTTTTTTATGTTGTACCAATTTTATGCTATACAAACTGTTTTTATACAAGGGTCCACTGCACTAGTTCTCAATAACTGCTTACAATAAAGTCATGTAGTCAAAAAATGTTGAATCAACTTGCATAATACTAAGCCCAGAGTAACTGGAGGAGTGTACTGCAATGTAACGGCACCCATAGTTGAGTCTTTTCTTTTTCTTTTTCTTTTTCTGATTAACATTGCACTGCTCTCAAGGACAAGATGTCTCTCCTTCCTTTTTCATGGTATTTGCATAACCAGCAGAAAAAGAAATTTTGCCTGCAGCTCTGGTGCTTAAGAAGGTTCTATAGTCACATCATGTGTAATTCACTGGTTTTAATAACATGCCTTAACTTTTCCTCCCAGAAGTTCTTAAATAGGGCTACATAAACAGTCACAGTTAACAAACCAGGATTATAGTGGTATATATTGTCTCCTTTAATAATACTAATGAAAAAAACCCAGTATGGTCCATTACTGGCTAAATACTTTATCTTAAGAGTGCAAGTACCTGATTAAAGAATCTGTTAAAAAGAACAACAGTCAAGTGAACAGTCAATAACCACGTGTCCTCTGTGTATCTTCTTCCTCATGCAAGGTTAGAGATTTTCAGCTGTTTCTTGTACCTTACAGTAAGCACTTGAAGTAACTGTATTTCCATGTCTTCAGCAAAAGTGCACTTCCTTGGGGTTTCTTTGTCCGCTGCACTCAAGGTTGCTTGCAAACATGATGAATTTGAACAGCTGGATCTTCCTACTTCTACTTTTAGATAGGGTTGACTGAAACTGATGATCAACAGATGTTGGAGGATTTGCTTTTAAAAGAGTCTCAACTGTTCCTTCCCCACATAAGGAAAACACCCAAGCAGGAAAAGGGGGGCTGGAATACATTTTGTTTTCTTTTGGTCAAGGTTCCCCTACATGTATATTATGATCATACTGAAGGTTTGATTTCCTCTGTTTTACTTAAGGAATTTTGGGAACTCTCTGATATTTTGAGAACAGCCCAGATATACTGAAAGTACTGCCTGCAATAAAAATGATGCAGTGTATCTTTGTCACATCTTAACAGAAACACTGTGGTTGTTATGCTGGCCAGCCAGACCTATCCTCCTCCATAATATTCCATTCCACATCCCTGTTCCTCTTCCCCGCAACAAGTGACACACAACTGTGGCTATGGGATATCTTCAGTCCTCATTGGACTGGTTTTAGGGGAGGCGGGGTGATGGTGGAAGGTTGGACTTGGTCCCATATTTGTTTTGGAAGATCTCTGCAAGCCCTGGGAAGATTCTCTCGAGCATCCTTTTCTTCAGTGGTTCCACATTGACTACATAGCTGTCACCACTCAATACGTTAGTTCACTATAGAAGGAATGAAACCACTGCAAATGTTATTTATATCATGAAATCAATTACTCTTTTGCAACAAAGACCTCCATGGGCTCTGACGTTAGAAGAACTAATTAAAAGCCACCTTGCTTTTATGGAAACAGATTCTAGGTCAACTGTAACGTACACCTCTTTTTGCTTATACTCGTCCTTCTACTAGTCAATTTCATTTCTACAGTAGTCTAACATTTTGAGAGCCAGAGGGAGCCTTGGCTCTCCTCACCCCACCTTATTTGCATACATATAGCTGGAAGGACTCTCAAGGTGGTTTACATGGGGAAGGGGAAGCCAAAACGGCTCCTGACCATAGGCATACAACTGGTAAGGAAAGGTAATACACTTCTGTTTACATAGCAGAGAAATAAAGCTGAGATGAACAGGAGTTTGATGGGGAACAGAAGTAACAAAAAGACCTAGATGAGGAAGAGACAAAAGAAAAGGTAGACCAAGGAGACAAAAGCAAAAAGTAATATATATGTTGGGCTTTCTCAGCATCCTTCCAGGCAGAGAAGACAAAGTAAAAGACACTCACAGAGACTGCCCACACTGCTATATATAGGTTTTTACTTAAAATGATTCATCCTTCCTCTTTAAGAGCCGGTCATATCTCCTCGCAAAGGACTAGGGCATGCAATCTTTTTGGGATGATTCACTGAGGTGCCAAATAGCTCTTATGCCTTTGCAGAAAGGTGCCAAAAGTTAAAATTGATTGAATGACTTTGTGTTTATAACCACTTATAATAAGTTTGTGTATATATCCCTCATAACTTTTGGATGGTTTACCATGCATGATTACATGGAATTTTTACTCTTTTTTTAAACTCCTTGTGTTCTCTTTTAGAGTTAATGTTGCCTTTTAATGCTGTAAAATGCCCCTCAATTCCCTGTTCTCAAACTTGAATATGTCTTAATCATTCTGGACTGGACTGTATATTGTCCCTCATAACTGGAAGTAACCTTGGGTCCTTTTCCAAGGCAAAGGGTGGGGTAAAAATACTCAAACATAAATAAATAAGAATTGCACTGAAGATAATTTGTTCTTTAACACTGGCTTGTTCACACCAAGTTTCACACTGTGGACAGATCCATAAAAAAAGAAAAGAAAGTAAAAGGTAACAGTAATGCTTCTGCTAAGCTGTGTGGGTGTGCAGCACTTCATCAAATATGATGGGGATGCCCGCTAGACAGCCATAGAGTGGTCAGCTCCTGGATTAGACAGGCAAGAGCAGGCCATGCTCCTGGTCACACAGGAGTGCTGCCAGGCAAGGAAGGCCCAGGAGGCATGCAATGAAAGGTGAGTGGTCCAGTCGGTCATGGAGATGGGAGATGATGTGAGGCCTCAAGTGGCACCAAACTCTATGGACAAACTAATCATGTCTTATTTTTTGATTAGGTAAGCTCCCTAGTAGACAGTGGGAATGCTGTAGGCCAGGCCTGCCCAACAGGTAGACCGGGGGCTACCAGTAGCCCGTGAAGGGTTCAAAAGTAGCCCGCCAGCCATCAATAAAAATGTGAGGGGATAAGTTCTCCACCTCTACCTCCCCCACCCCAAGGACCACCACTGCCCCAGCAAAGCTCTGGGTCTGCCAGGCCACTGTCTCAGCCAAGCAGGGAAGTTGAAGGGCAATGGCACAGTCCCCTGCTGTCCCTACCGGGCAGATGATCAGCATGCCACTGTCTCATGACCAGTTGAGTTGCTGGTGCAGAGTGGAGGAAAAGGAGTGGAGGAGATAGTGAGGGGCGGAGTCATGGGTGTGCCCACCTCCTTTTCTTGGTGACATCCCCCTCCTCTCTCGCATGGATAATTCCTTCCTCCCATCCTCCTCCTCCTCCTCCCACACCCACGGCTGCCTCACAGAGACTGTGACCTGCTGCTCCTCCTGCTCTCCTACTGAGCCATTTCCTCCTCCTTGCACTGCGGTGGTGATGTGATTGCCCCGCTGCTGGCTTGGCCCATCCCAGCTGCACAGAAAACATGGCAGAAGTGACTGAGAGCTATGGGTGGCAACAGCAGTAGCAGCTGGAAGGGAGAAGGGGGGAAACAGGAGGATAAGTAGAGTCAAGTCAGGCCCCAGGTGGATTGGGAGGGAAAGTGTCCAGGCTGCTGGAAGACTTTTAAAAAAGTCTTCCAGCATCCTGGACAAGCAGAAGAGGCAATCTGCACAAGCATGCATGCTGTCACAAACCACAGACTCTCGCACACAGGTAAGTTCAGGCTTTTTACTGGAAACTCAGAGCCAAACCCCAATACAGTAAATCAGAAGCAAATCAGAGTCCAGGAGAACTATAGCAAGGTCATGCCTATTCAGAGAGCAAAGCAGAGAGTCCAAGATAAAGAGTCCAAAGGTCAAAGCCAGAATGCCAAGAGTAGCTTATGCCAGGTCCACTGAGAAAGTCCAGAGCCAAGGGAGATGAGGTCCAGGGTCACACCAAGCAGGAACAAGGATTGAGCAGCAAAGCAATAGCAAGTTGTGTATCAGCGCATTGCTCCCATGGTTTGCTTCAGCCCTGAATGCTTAATTTATGTCTCCAGAGAACAACATAACTTCCCCAGAAACTAACCCTGTCAAAACTCAGCACTCCCTGAATGCAGACCTCGGTGGCTCAGATAAAGCTTTTCTCTGCTTCTCCTAGTTGTAAGTCTTCACTGCCTTCGACAAGCAGCCCTCTGTGGAGGTGGAGACTCTCCTGAAGATGCTGAGTCACTCTCCTGTGCAGCTGCTGGAGGAACTGACAGCTCAGAAACCCCATCTGGGTCTTCTTCAGGCATTAACTGTTCAGCCTGACACATGTGCTTCCCTAGCACCCGTCCATACCTGTTCAAGTGGGTGTAAGGGAAGCATGTGCATGCTCAGCCTTACCATAGGAATACATTGAAATATGTTCCCTCCAGAAAGGATTAATTGATTTTCAATGCATTCCTATGGGAAACTGCTGCTCTACTTACAATTTTTTTTACTTATGAGCATACGCTCGGAACAGATAAAATTCATAAGTAGAGGTTTTAATGTAGTAGCCCTCAGGCAGTTTCATCTGGAAAAAGTAGACCTCGTCCTGTTCAAAGTTGGACAGCCCTGCTGTAGGCATAGTATATGTTGACTTCAGTAAAATGTTTGACAAAGTGCCTCGTGATGTTGTGATGAGCAAGCTAGTTAGATGTTGAATAGATGGAAGTGCACTGGAACAGGCTAAAATTATCTCTACCCAGGTGCCTTCTGCAATCAGTCAACCTCAGCTAATCAATGCAGGAACCTGGAGTTTACTTAAGCCCACCTGGATCCTTTCTTTTGGTCTCCCCACCTGTCTGCTGCATTGCTTTCTCTTACCAAAATAACCAAGGCATCATCACTTGAATAATAATTAAAGGCATTTATTTAACTAATAGGAATTGCACAGGAATATGGCTCTTGCTTCAAATTAACAAACCATGGTTCCTTCCCTAAACTTAAATTGATGCTATGAGACATAAGCCTCATTATCTAATTCTTAACCTACATTGCTAAGCATTAGTCCATCTTTCAGCCTTAAAAATCCATCTGGAAAAAAGTCTCTTCTTCTCCCTCTCTCAGACTGCTTACAGCATGGGAAAACGCTCACATGTTGCTTCTTGGACCAATCAGGTTTCACTTGCTACTGGCTAGAATGTTCTCTTAGCCATTATTTATACATTCACTTGTGATAAGCTTCACTATCAAATTGAGTTTAATATTGGCATTGTTTACTTTTGGCCTAAAGAAAGGCTTCCCTACTTCTAAAATCTGATACAGGAAGAACTGTCAAATTAATACACCTTTGGTACAGAATCATAATCAGAGTGCTTATCAATGGTTCCTTCTCAAATTGGGTGGAAGCAATATATGAGATGTCATAAGGTACGGTCATGGACCCAGTGGTATTCAAAGTTTTGACCAATGTCTTGAATGTGTGTGTGTGTGTGTGTGTGTGTGTGTGTGTGTGTGAGGAAATGTTAATCAGATTTGCAAATGATACAAAACTGTGTGGAATGGGTAATATCTTTGAAGACAAAAAGAAAATTTAAAAATATCTTGATAGGTTTCAACACTGGACTGAAAACAATGACATTGAATAGGGACAAGTGCAAAGGTCTATACCTAGGAAAAAGAAAATAAATGCAATTATAAGATTGGGGATACTAAAATCAGTAGTACAATATGAGAGAAAGTTCCTAGATCTATATCACAAGCTGAATATGAACTAACAATGTAATACAGCTGAAAAAAAAGTGCAAATTTATTTTAGGTATCATTAAGAGAGATATCTTGTGAAGTATTAGTTCCCTTTATTGATCACTTATTAGTTCTCTGTCTAGAAGACTAGGTCCAGTTCTGAATACTGCACCTTAAGAAGGATGCTGACCAACCAGAACTAGTTTGGAGAAGAGCAACTGTCAGGATCAGGGCCACAGGACTCCACCTATTTGCAGAATCAGGCTGAGGCAATCAAAGAGTGCAGCTGGTGGGCCTGGTACTGGAATAAAGCTAGGAGTTGCACTCCCTGTTCCTGGCCTCAGCAATGTGAGACCTCTGGACTCCTGAAGCTTTGTCCTGGTTACCTTGAACTTTCCTGGAACTCTGTTGCTCTGGAAGTTTTTCTGTTTGGCATACCCCTCCCTGTCACACTGTTTTTGTGTGGATCTTGAACCTGGACTAGCTGACTACACTCTCTGTCTCAATTCCACCTGGATTCTGGGAACACCCTGGTCCTGGTCTCCTTGCTGATATCCTAACTGCCTCCCATGTCGTGGCCGTTATAGCAACAAGGATGATCAGGGACTAGAAACCAGTTGCCAGTTGGAAGAGACCATGGGAATTGGTTCTCAGACACAGTGCCGCCGCAGGGTTGGAACTTGGGGCCAAAATCCAGTAACCTACAAAGCAGGAGGTTTCCTACCACCACAGGCTTGGTTGGTCACACATTGAAAATAGATGAGGTGATATTCATTGTCGTTAAAACTGAATCCTTCTCCGTCAATAAGATGATGATAAGATGAACTGCACCACTGTTCACATGCATCTTTTGGACATGCCTAGTGCCACTTTCTGAGTGAGCTCAGAAACTGGTACTGCCCAAGACAAAAATCCACCTTTAAAGCCCCACTTTCCCATTAGAAAATGAAAGTTTGTCTCTATAGAGGGAGTTTAGCAATTCCAACTTCAACCCTGCAAATCTTTGCTGGATCCACAGACAATGCTGATGAGCCCCATTTGGCTAACACCTCATTGAAATTAAACTGAAAAGCTTTTGATCTTGGTAATAACAGCATCATAAAAGCCTGCATAAGTAGAAAATAACTGCTCGCTAAATTCTTGGGTGGGAGTGGAAGAAGGCAAGACACATCATCTATTTGAAGATATTAATAATAATACATTAATCTGCACAGACGGATAATAGTAATATTTTGCAGTGCATGAATATGCATCGTTGTGCCACAAAACAGAGGAGAAAACAGAATGAGATCCTAATACAACATAAAATGTAAAGCTGCTAATTTGAAAGGGAAAGCCATGTAAGATCACAGATTTATGTGGTTTGTGTCCAGCCTTGGATCTAGCATTCCTGCAGCAGCTGTTGTTCAACAAAGAAGGTGGCTGTGTTGGCAGAATGGGTTTTCTCAGCCAGAGTGGAGCGCATCTGCATCTGTAGAATCTCTCCAAAGGCAATATTAGTCTAAACCTTATTTGTCCAGCCATTAGGTCCTGTGCCAAAGCAATTTCTAATGTTGTTGTGGTTTATTTTGATGGAAATTGTTGCTATCTCCCTAGGACACTCGTGTTCAATAAGAAGCAATTTCTGTGAAGCCGCTTTCTGTATAACATAATTATATCCCAGAAGTTCCTTTTATCATCCCAACCCCCTTTTTAAAATATCCGTGTAGATCGTTTAAAACCAATACATTTCCAAATGTGAGGCAAATTGGATTTTTCCCTCTGCAATAAATCAATGGCTTTTAAAAAAGAAAATTGAAAACAGGTCCTCCATGGTGTTGCTGAATCACTAGAGAAAAAATAGATTTTCAATCCAAAACCTGGAGATTTGAGGTTGATACAATCTGGCATGCAGTTGCTTGATATGAGATTTCCAAAGCTCTGAATGAAATCCTCTGTGTCCATTACTTCTGGCTTTCTAACCCTGGAGCTGAATATACTGGCACACCGTGATACCCCTTACCATCTTGTTCAGCACATCTGATTTCCAGCAAACAGATGCCAAACTAAAGATTTTTTTTTAAAAAAATCACTGGAATCCACCTTTGAGGAACAGTGTCTCCCTGCTTTGTTTAATGTGTTGGGTTTATGCCTCATATATACTGATTGGTTTCATACAAGATGATTTTTCTCCAAACCTTTGTTCATCAAATTCATTAGTTGTTCTTAATGTACAAAGTGCAGTAGAACTTCTTATTTATCATTGCAGTGGAACTTAAGCACCCCAGGTTAGGATGAGAGATGTCATCCATGAGTGAAAGTGATGGCTTGACAGAGCAATCCTTTTGCAGATCAGAATTAAGCTGCATTGCGTTCAGTGCTTTGTATCCAGTCATGCCATTGTGCTACAACAAGGTCCATTCTCCACGTCTAGCATTGTCAGGCTTGGCTCAAGGGTAGTATCCAATGCTCATGTTGTAGAGTGTTTTTCAAAATGTTGTATAAACAATTGCACAACTGCTTGTACCAGTGCTACCTCTTGTATGACAGCACTCATTCATTCCCTTCTTGCACCTAAGAATAAAAGGTTTCAAAAAGCCAGAGTCACCATTTTCAGCACCATTCCAACACAGGGGTAAACGTTCACCAAAGGCAGCCCTACTAAGTTTAACCAGACCTATTAGCTTATTAATTTTGGCTGTTTTACGGCACATGAATAAAAAGCTAGAAATCCTCAACACCATAAAGAGAAGAAAATTGCAATATTTCAAATACATAATGCGCAATGAGAAATGCCATCTGCTACAGGTTATCCTTCAAGGAAAAATAGATGGAAAGCATGGCCTTCAAGGAATAATAGATGGGAAGCATGGCATAGAACAACATTCTGGCTTAAGAACTTAAGCCAATGGTCCACAGCGAGCACACCTGCTCTGTTTAGAATCGCTTTAGATAGAAACCGGTTCAGGGTACTGATTGCCAATGTTCTACGAGCACATGGAACTTGAAGAAGAATAAGACGTTTCAAACTATCCCCGAAAGATGAGATTACGAGAGTTTTAAATGGTTTTCACATTTCCGGATTCTTTCATGAAACATTCATGGACACATGTTTTGTGGAGAAAACTTTGGGTCCAACCTTTTTAAGGGCTGATCTCTTTGCTCTTATGAAGGAGAAAATCATCTTTCAACAACAAACAGGTTTTTTTAATGGGAAGTCTTGATGGGCTGATTCAGGAGATGTATTATTTACCGTTTCTGATCTTTATATTTGTCTGAATGCACCTAGAATCTGCCTTGCAACAGCAGTCCCGAAATCAACAACACAAAATATTGGAGTTAAATTGGGCCAAACTTTATTAAATTAACTTTAATGTATGAAGGGGGCCTGCCATCGTGCAAATTCACCTGGGTCATGAAAATCCCTAGCCAAAAGTCCTTAATAATCTAGGTCAGTTCCTTCCTGGTACCATTTTCAGCACCATTCCAACACAGGAGTAAACATTCACCAAAGGCCACCCTATTAAGTTTAACCAAACCTATTAGCTTATTGATTTTACTAAGCTTAACCTAAACTCTTAACTTTTATTTACAAGGCTGCCCTGTCCCCTTAATGGGACATATCCTGTTTCCTATGTGAAACCACTTGGGGGAGATTATCAGGTCTTTTGGGGTTAGGTGCCACCAGTATGCTGATGATACCTAGCTCTACCTCTCATCACCTCCGGATTCTAAGGGAGCTACTATCTCAACTTTACATGAGTATTTAGCTGCAGTAATGAACTGGATGACAATGAACAAAATGTAACTAAACCCAGACAAGACAGAGGTGATCCTGGTCAGTTGAAAAAAAGAACAAGGGATGGGGACGCGAACTGTACTGGATGGAAGTACACAGCTTGGGGGTGTCTTTGGACTCATCCTTGAGCTTGGATGCCCAGGTCACAGCTTTGGCCAGGAGTGCATTTGCACCATTAAGGCTAGTGCACAAGTTATGCCCCTTATGCAGACCGGCTCTGGCCATGGTGGCACATGCCCTAGTGATGTTCCGGCTGGACTACTGTAATGCACTCTATGTGAGACTACAGATGAAAAGTCTCAGGAAACTTCAATGGGTCTAAAATGCAGCATCCAGACTGCTGACTGGGGTGAGGTACAGAGATCACATTACATCCCTATTAAAACAGCTCCACTGGCTGCCAATCAGCTATCGGGCACAATTCAAGGTGCTGACTTTGACCTACAAAGCACTGTTCGACCTGGGTCGAGTCTTATAGTATGAACTGACTTGGATGTTAAGGTCATTGGGAGAGGCGCTTCTCTCCATCCCACCACCCTCACAAGTATCTCCCATGGGAACCCATGAAAGGGCCTTCTCAACTGCTGTGCCCAGACTCTGGAACTCCTTCCTACTAGAGGCCAGGACTGCCTCATCTCTGTAGTCCTTTTGGACACAGGCAAAGACCTTTCTCTTTAGGAAAGCTTTCCCTGAATGATGTAGTACCATTATGTGTCTTTTATATGAATGTATAGGTTCACATAGACTTTGTGTTTATAACTACTTATAACCTTGTAGCTTTAATGTAATGTTGTCTATTAATGCTGTAAGATGTCTCTCAATTCCTTGTTCTCAATACTTGAACATGTCTTAATTATACTGGACTGTATATTATCCCTCATTACTGTAAGTCACCTTGGGTCCTTTTCCTAGGAGAAAGGCGGGGTAAAATATATTTTCTGGCAGAGCAGCAGAGAGGAAGGAGCTGGTCAGAGGAGCACACGGCCAAAGGGAAGAGCTAACTTCTTCTTTTTGCAGGAGCAAGGGGCGGAGTTTTAGCTTTAAATAGCTGCTACCAGCAGTCTCTCAGTCCTTTTCTGGCAGAGCAGCAGAGAGGAAGGAGCTGGTCAGAGGAGCACACGGCCAAAGGGCAGAGCTAACTTCTTCTTTTTGCAGGAGCAAGGGGCGGAGTTTTAGCTTTAAATAGCTGCTACCAGCAGTCTCTCAGTCCTTTTCTGGCAGAGCAGCAGAGAGGAAGGAGCTGGTCAGAGGAGCACACGGCCAAAGGGCAGAGCTAACTTCTTCTTTTTGCAGGAGCAAGGGGCGGAGTTTTAGCTTTAAATAGCTGCTACCAGCAGTCTCTCAGTCCTTTTCTGGCAGAGCAGCAGAGAGGAAGGAGCTGGTCAGAGGAGCACACGGCCAAAGGGCAGAGCTAACTTCTTCTTTTTGCAGGAGCAAGGGGCGGAGTTTTAGCTTTAAATAGCTGCTACCAGCAGTCTCTCAGTCCTTTTCTGGCAGAGCAGCAGAGAGGAAGGAGCTGGTCAGAGGAGCACACGGCCAAAGGGCAGAGCTAACTTCTTCTTTTTGCAGGAGCAAGGGGCGGAGTTTTAGCTTTAAATAGCTGCTACCAGCAGCACGCGCCTTACGGCGCGTGCAAACTAAAAAAATAAAAAATAAAAAAAAATCTGGGTTTAATTGAGTTCCCAAGCCAAGCAACTCCTCAGGAGGTCCTACACTTCCTGACGTGCTTGCAGTTGGAGTAGAGGTGCTTTAGCGGCCCCTACACTGTTAGATTTTGACTAAACAATAAAAGAAGTAAAGAGTCTTACTAGATTAAAAAAAAAGTGCAAGTTTACATTTTTTTAGACCTTGAATACATTTTATCGTAATAGTTAAAATGGAGTTGGAGGGAGCAGCTGTAGTTACCTGCAGTACTTGTGCTATGTTTGTTATCTTGACAGAGCGTGTGCAGAACTACATCTGCTGCAAGTGCAAGCTGGTAGCGCTATTGGAAGAGAAGGTCCAGCAGCTAGAGGCTCGCATAGTGGACCAGCAACATATTAAGGAGCTTGAGCAGTTCCTGGACAGAGCGGAAGAGACTATCCAGGTCCAAGAAGAGACAGGGCACACTTCAGAGGAGGAAGTCACTCCCCCAACTCAGGAGGTGGATGGGTGGAGGAATGTGACTCAAAGGAGTAGAAGGCCAAGGCATCGCTCAGAGAGTCTCATCTTGCACAATCAATTTGAAGCTCTTTCCCTCAGCACACCTCATGAGGCACACATAGAGGAAGAAGTGGTTCCACCGGAGGATCTCTCCCTCATCACTATTGATGAGATACAAGATCAGGTACATGTTGATGACCAGGCTGCAGGAGAGAAGCTCATTGTGCTAGGGGATTCTATCATCAGAAATATGGAGGGATGGATTTGTGAGGAGCATGATAACCGGATGGTCACTTGCCTGCCGGGTGCAAAGGTTGCAGACATCACCAGAAATATAGATAGCTTGTTAGAGAGAACTGGGAAGGAGCCAGTGATCATGGTACACGTCGGTACCAACGATGTCGGGAAGGCCAAGCGGTCAGTCTTGGAAGCCAAATTCAGGTTGCTAGGTAGAAGATTGAAGTCCCGGGCTTCCAAGGTAGCATTTTCAGAAGTGCTACCTGTTCCTCGTGCAGGTCCCGCCAGGCAGGCAGAACTCAGAAGCCTCAATGCGTGGATGAGGCGATGGTGTCGAGAGGAGGGCTTTAGATTTGTCAGGAACTGGAGAACATTTTGGGACAAGCCAAACCTGTTCAGGAGGGATGGGTTGCACTTGAATCATGATGGGACCAGATTGCTGGCACTCAACCTCAAAAAGGCAGCAGAGCAGCTTTTAAACTGATAACTGGGGGAAGGCCGACAGGAGCTGTGTGGCATCCGGTTCGGAACACCTCATCCTCGGGGAATGAGGTTGGAGAGGGTAGAGAATCACATAGAGATGACATAGCAAGTATTAACACTGGCAGAATAGCGGAATGTGACAGTTCGTCTACTGAAAATAAAAGCTGTGGGGGGAGAAGAACAAGGCAGCAGCTGTTGCGGGACCCACTGTACAAGTGCTTCTACGCCAATGCTCGAAGCCTCCGAGCAAAGATGGGAGAACTTGAACATCTGGCAGCTAGGGATAATATTGATATAATAGCCATAACAGAAACCTGGTGGAATGTGGAGAACCAGTGGGACACAGCAATCCCAGGCTATAAACTCTATAGAAGGGATAGAGAGGGGCGGGTTGGAGGAGGAGTGGCCATCTATGTCAAAGAAGGCATAAAATCCAGCAGAATGGAGATTGACAGAGGGTCTGACTCCGCCATAGAATCACTGTGGGTTAAACTACCAGGTCCAAAGAGTGATGTGATAGTTGGAGTATTCTATCGTCCACCAGATCAAAAACTTGAGGGGGACCTTGAAATGAGGAGAGAAATCATGGAGGTGGCTAAGAGGGATAGGATAGTAATCATGGGGGACTTTAATTATCCCCACATTGACTGGGCCAATGCGAGCTCTGGGCAAGAAAGAGAAACTGGGTTTCTCGACTTGCTGAATGACTGTGCCTTAGAGCAACTTGTCATGGAGCCCACCCGAGAACAGGCAACTCTAGATCTAATATTGTGTGATACTCAGGACCTCGTCAGGGATGTGAATATCACTGAGCCTCTGGGGAACAGTGACCATGCTGCAATTACCTTTGCCATGCATGTCGGAGGAAGAGTGTCAACCAAATCAGACATAAAAACCCTTGATTTTCGAAGGGCAAACTTGCCTCAGATGAGGAAACTAATTAGAGAGAAACTGAAGGGGAGGGTTAGAAGAATCCAATCTCTTCAGTGTGCATGGAGCCTGTTTAAAACAACAATAATAGAGGCCCAGCACAAGTGCATACCACAAAGAAAGAAGAGCTCATTTAAGTCCAAGAGGACACCGGCATGGTTAACGAGTGGAGTTAGAGAGGCTCTAAAGCACAAGGAGAGGTCCTTCTGTAAATGGAAATCCTCCCCAAATGAGGAAAATAAAAAGGAACACAAACTCTGGCAAAAGAAATGTAAAAAGATGATAAGGGAGGCAAAGAAAGACTTTGAGGAACGCATGGCTAGCAATATAAAGGTTAATAATAAAAGCTTCTTTAAATATGTTAGAAGTAGAAAACCTGCCAGAGAACCAATTGGGCCTCTGGATGGTGAGGGAGGAAAAGGGGAGGTTAAGGAGGACTTGGACATTGCAGAGAAATTGAACGAGTTCTTTGCGTCTGTCTTCACGACAGAGGACCTTGAGCGGATTCCGCTGCCTGAGCCGCCCCTCTTGACTAAAGAATTAAATCAAATACAGGTTAAAAGAGAGGAGGTTTTAGGACTAATTGATAAATTGAGGATTAACAAGTCACCGGGCCCAGATGGCATCCACCCAAGGGTTATTAGGGAACTGAGAAATGAAATTGCAGATCTCTTAACGGTTATATGCAACTTGTCTCTTAAAACGGCCACAGTGCCGGAGGACTGGAGGATAGCAGATGTCACACCAATTTTTAAAAAAGGAAGGAGGGGGGACCCAGGAAACTACAGGCCGGTTAGCCTTACATCTGTCCCAGGGAAGATGGTGGAAGGCCTCATCCAAGAGAAAATCTTAAAACACATAAAAGAACAAACCTTGCTGAGAGAAAATCAGCATGGCTTCTGTAAGGGTAAATCTTGTCTTACAAACCTTTTAGAATTTTTTGAAAAGGTCAACAGGCACGTGGATTTGGGTGAACCGGTGGATATAGTCTATCTGGATTTTCAAAAGGCTTTTGACACAGTCCCTCACCAAAGGCTGCTGAGAAAATTGCATAGTCAGGGGATAAGAGGGCAGGTCCTCTTATGGATTGAGAACTGGTTGAGATCCCGGAAACAAAGAGTAGGTGTCAATGGGAAATTTTCACAATGGAGAGAAGTGAAAAGCGGTGTGCCCCAGGGCTCGGTCCTGGGACCGGTGCTTTTCAATCTGTTCATAAATGACCTGGAGACAGGGATAAACAGTGAGGTGGCCAAGTTTGCAGATGACACAAAACTTTTCCATGTGGTAAAAACCAGAGAAGATTGTGAAGAGCTCCAGAAGGATCTCTCCAAACTGGGGGAGTGGGCTGAGAAATGGCAAATGCGTTTTAATGTAACCAAATGTAAAGTAATGCATATTGGGGCAAAAAATCCAAACTTCATCTATCAACTCATGGGCTCTGAGTTATCCGTGACGGATCAGGAAAGAGATCTTGGTGTGTTGGTGGACAGCTCCATGAAGGTGTCTCCCCAATGTGTGGCAGCAGTGAAGAAGGCCAATTCCATGCTAGGGATTATCAAAAAGGGGATTGAAAATAAAACAGCCAACATTATAATGCCGTTATATAAAACAATAGTAAGGCCCCACCTGGAGTATTGTGTACAATTCTGGTCACCGCATCTCAAGAAAGACATAGTGGAACTGGAAAAGGTGCAGAAGAGAGCGACTAAAATGATTACTGGGCTGGAGCACCTCCCTTATGAAGAAAGGCTAAAACAATTGGGCCTCTTTAGTCTGGAAAAAAGGCGCTTGAGGGGGGATATGATTGAGACATACAAAATAATGCAGGGTATGAGTAAAGTGGATAGAGGGAAGCTCTTCTCCCTCTCTCAAAATACCAGAACTAGGGGACATACACTCAAATTGAGTGCTGGGATAGTAAGAACTGACAAAAGAAAATATTTTTTCACCCAGCGTGTTGTAAGTCTATGGAACTCCCTGCCACAGGATGTGGTGATGGCATCTGGCCTGGATGCCTTCAAAAGGGGATTGGACAGATTCCTAGAGGAAAAGTCCATCACGGGTTACAAACCATGATGGAGATGTGTAATCTCTAGGCTTTAAACCAGGGTACTTCAAGGGCCAGATGCAGGGGAGTGGTATCAGGAGACAGATATCTAGTCTCATGCGCTCCCAAATGCATCTGGTGGGGCCGCTGTGAGATACAGGAAGCTGGACTAGATGGGCCTTTGGCCTGATCCAGCATGGCTCTTCTTATGTTCTTATGTTCTTATGTTCTTATTCTTAAAAAAATAAACTCACCTAAACACTTTGCACTACCTGCTGTTGTGACTGAATAGAGATAGTAATCGTACTTATGCTCCATTAATGAGAACGGGATGGGCGAAACCTCACCACCACCAAAAAGGCCAATCAAGGTGATGGTCAAAAATTCCCATACGGCCCCGTAGCAACCAGCTAATCTCATTCTCATTACTTCTAAGGCAGGTGGGAGGGGGCGAGAAGCAGTGGTGAAAGAGGAAGCAAGATTGGGATGGGGAGCATTTAATAGGTCCCAGACCCGGACTCCCGGGCACATCATGTGAGCCATCATTTCGTGCCATCACAGGAAAGTGGGGCTGCAAAGTGTCCCATCGGCAAACTGGTTGCTGCCAAGACACCGTCAGACTTTTGTGCAAGCAGCAGTAAGATGGTAGGGAATGAAGCTTATTATACTATTACCAACACTTTCCTCTTTGCATGTTGGCAGTTACTAGGGCCAGGCCTGTTACTTGAGAAGCTAAAGCAATTACTCAGGTGGCAGAGGATTAGAACCAACTGTTACAAAATTATGCACCACACAAAGTATGCTTTGTACCCTCCTCCAGTTCATTGATACCTTAGATGTAGTGGAGGACACAATCATATCACTTAGGCAGAGGAAACTTTCAACTACTAGTCCACTCTACCAGCTGAGGGGAAGCACGGTTTGGGGGCTACTAGAAATTACAAGATGGGTTAAAGAAATGGAATGGAATGGTCACTATTCTGTTCTTTACTTCAGGCAGCAAAATGTTTTGGGTAAATCTTGGCAATGATTGCCTCAAGAACATTGTATTATTAACATCTAAGTTTGCTATCTACAGCTCTAAAGTACCCTTTCTTTAGGTCCACAGAATTAGATTGGAAGCTTGTCACAGTCAGAATAACTATGCTATTTTCGTGGTTTCATTTTCCTTCCGTTCTGTTCATGTAGAAAACCAGTGCTTTGCTGCAAGTTGTTTTGTATCACGCCTCTCATTTGCAAACAGCTGAATTTATTTCTCAGTCTATTTGCTTTCAAAAGGCTGCATTCCAAGCTCATGAACATGACTCTATAATTGGAAGCTTTGACAGGTTTTAGGATTGGTATTTTTGTGTGCACCCCATTTTTCCCCCAACCCGCCCCCTGCTATAATCAGAAATAACCTGTCATCTCTCGAACAACTGAACACTTTATCATGGCAAGTGCAAAACAGGTGTACTTCCCACTTCACCATATCAACTTGCTGTTTGTTGACTCCGTTGTCACTGTAGCTCTAAGGCTTTAAACTGACAGATTTGCATGAAAGAAGCTCTGATGGGAATGCTCTTTCTATTAGAAAACAGGGGCAAGGTTCTTTCAAAGAAAAGTAGCTTGGAAATATTTCAGCTGCTGACAGATTTGGGAAAGCTGCTCCATTTTAGCTTTTCTTTTCAGCAGACAAAACTAAAACATATACAGTCTGATTGTTATACACACATACCCACAAACACATGAAACATATTTCATTTCAATTTGCAATACAGATAGGATCTATAAACAAGGGGGCAAAACAAAATAGATGTGCCACAAAAATCCACGAATAATGTAATCTCTAGGAAAACATAAAGATCTCGGCACTCACAAATCCTGATCTAATAACTATGGCAGCCAAAACTGAAAATGTCCATGCTCAGGATGCATGGGTTCATGTTCTCTAGGATTCCATTTCCCATCAACAAACCAGTATATGGTCTCCTAATGTCACTCACTGGTGTGTGAACAATATTTAAATTCAATCACAGACCTTGGGAGTTGGAAGATCCTCCAACCTCCTGCCTAGGGAAGATTTGCAAAGCCAGATGTTTTTCGAAGCCTCCATTTTAACATGCTCAGCAAATGAGTACCCTCTTATGCCAGATCTTGGGGAAGATTCTGGAAATAGTAATTTTCTAGTATTAAGCAAAACTATTGGCTATACTAACTGGGGAATTTTTTGAGGAAAATAAATGCTTCTTAAAGTTCTGACTTACCAGCAAGACGTCTGTGAAGATTCTCAGTCATCCAGGTGCGTTTATCTGGGAGTTGAGTCATGGCTACTGGACTTCTTTTTTGAGAGATAGAAACGTTTCGCTGTTCATCCAAACAGCTTCATCGGTCTGAATACAGCTAGTGCAAGAGACCTTCTTATAGTCAGCTTGACCTCTTGTCCCCTTGTCTGATTGGCTCATAAGATGAACAAAGCCTGAATAGGCTCGTTAGGGAGACATTAGTGTCCATGGCTTTAAGGTAAACAATGGCCTAAGGTGCTGAAACCCATCAAGAATGGGTCGTTAGCTGTCAAGAATGGGTCGTTAGCTGTGACCTGGTGGTGAAGGCTCCTTGATTTGCCTGGGTACTGTGGAAAGTACAGCCTGGTAAGTAGCAGCTAGACTATGCTGGAGCCCCCCACCTCTGTTGAGGGAGGGATTTTCAATGCTGACATGAATGGCTTCCCTTACTCCTCTCTCAAACCACCTCTCTTCTTTGTCTAATATGTGTACATCCTCATCTTTGAAAGAGTGGCCTTTTTCCTTCAAATGGAGGTGTACTGCTGATTCTGGTCCTGAGCTGTTACCTCTCCTATGTTGGGCCATTCTTCTGTTTAATGGCTGTTTAGTTTCTCCAATGTAGAGGTCTGAACACTCTTCACTGCATTGGACTGCATATACTATATTGCTCCTTTTATGGTTTGGTATCGGATCCTTTGGGTGGACAAGTCTCTGCCTTAGTGTGTTCATGGGTTTGAAATAAACAGGGATGTGGTGTTTGCCAAAAATCCTTTTAAGCTTCTCCGACACTCCCGCCATGTAGGGAATGACCAGGTTCTTCCGTCGGGTCTGGGTCTCAGACTGATCCCTTGTTCTTCTGGGATGGCCCACTGCTTTGTTGAAGGCCCACCTTGGATATCCACAGGCCTTAAGGGCTGTCTTCAGGTGCCTGTCTTCCTTCTTCTTGGCTTCTGAGGAGGTGGGGATGCTCTCTGCTCTGTGGCTTAGGGTCCTGATGACTCCTAGTTTGTGTTGTAATGGATGGTGGGAGTCAAACAGTAAGTATTGATCTGTGTGCCATGGGTTCCCCAGTGTCACCAATTGTAGCAAACCTATACATGGAAGAAGTGGAGAAGAAGGCACTCAACACCTTCCCAGGGACAACACCATCCCATTGGTTCAGGTATGTAGATGATACCTGGGTTAAAATAAAGACGCAGGAAGTACAGGCCTTTACAGACCACATCAACGCAGTGGATCCTAATATTAAGTTCACTAGGGAAGACACCCAAGACAACAGGCTGGCTTTCCTGGATTGTGCATTCATCATCAGACCTGACCGTGGCCTAGGAGTAGAGGTTTACAGGAAACCCACCCACACAGATCAATACTTACTGTTTGACTCCCACCATCCATTACAACACAAACTAGGAGTCATCAGGACCCTAAGCCACAGAGCAGAGAGCATCCCCACCTCCTCAGAAGCCAAGAAGAAGGAAGACAGGCACCTGAAGACAGCACTTAAGGCCTGTGGATATCCAAGGTGGGCCTTCAACAAAGCAGTGGGCCATCCCAGAAGAACAAGGGATCAGTCTGAGACCCAGACCCGACGGAAGAACCTGGTCATTCCCTACATGGCGGGAGTGTCGGAGAAGCTTAAAAGGATTTTTGGCAAACACCACATCCCTGTTTATTTCAAACCCATGAACACACTAAGGCAGAGACTTGTCCACCCAAAGGATCCGATACCAAACCATAAAAGGAGCAATATATTATATGCAGTCCAATGCAGTGAAGAGTGTTCAGACCTCTACATTTGAGAAACTAAACAGCCATTAAACAAAAGAATGGCCCAACATAGGAGAGGTAACAGCTCAGGACCAGAATCAGCAGTACACCTCCATTTGAAGGAAAAAGGCCACTCTTTCAAAGATGAGGATGTACACATATTAGACAAAGAAGAGAGGTGGTTTGAGAGAGGAGTAAGGGAAGCCATTCATGTCAGCATTGAAAATCCCTCCCTCAACAGAGGTGGGGGGCTCCGGCATAGTCTAGCTGCTACTTACCAGGCTGTACTTTCCACAGTACCCAGGCAAATCAAGGAGCCTTCACCACCAGGTCACAGCTAACGACCCATTCTTGACAGCTAACGACCCATTCTTGATGGGTTTCAGCACCTTAGGCCATTGTTTACCTTAAGGCCATGGACACTAATGTCTCCCTAACGAGCCTATTCAGGCTTTGTTCATCTTATGAGCCAATCAGACAAGGGGACAAGAGGTCAAGCTGACTATAAGAAGGTCTCTTGCACTAGCTGTATTCAGACCGATGAAGCTGTTTGGATGAACAGCGAAACGTTTCTATCTCTCAAAAAAGAAGTCCAGTAGCCATGACTCAACTCCCAGATACCAGCAAGACAGTACATTCCACTCCTGGCCAGCTTGTTCTCCTTGAAAAAGTGTGTATGTCAAATTGTCACGCATAATATAATCAAATTAAGTTCAAGCAGAAGTGGAATATGAGGATGCAAGTACACATGTACATGGCTATAGAACTACAACCCAATGTGTAAAGCAGCCTTGAATTAAAAACTAAAGCGCAAGATTCCAAGTTTATGGCATGTCGATGATTCACTTCTGAGCATAAATTGTTCTGTTGACTGTTTCTCAAAGTCCTGCACAAATTAAACCCAGATGTAACAAACTATTTGCAACATTACATGATTTAAAAAGCAAACAGAATTAGGGATTTTCTATAGCATCCCTTTACTGTGGACTTCCAAACCAGAACTTGAAATAAACAGCCACCTGCATGTTTTTGCATCATTCACTTATCTATGCACATGCAGGATGAATAAAGGAGATCCCTTTCCTTGAATGACATTTATGAACAATTACTCTGGTGCAGATTTGGGAGATGGAGCTCCAAGAAGAGGACAGGATTCTAAAATGCCATTGTACCAGTAGAAGCCACTCCTAAAATGTTGGCTCTAACCCAGTGGGTTTATTATAGGGACATACGTCCAGAAAAAGCCATGCATCATGAATTGAATCACTTTGGTTTTTTTTACCATTGATCAGGCTCATTGATACTTCTTGTCACTTCTCATCATTCCCAAGCATTCTGTGCCAGTTGCCCTCCATTCTCCCGCTTTCTGATTCCCGACCCTCTGCTGTTTCCTCCTGCCATCTCTTAGTTTACCACCCAGCAGCTGCCCTTATTAGGGGCACATTTATTGCCTTCATGTGCCCCATTTCCCATACTGGAGGTCTTTATTTTCTTTATGAGTGGTGGCAGCACATTTATCTGGTTTTTCTCCCCTTAGGAAGGGTTCTTATTTAATCTCGCAGTTTAGTTTGTAAAAGAGGAACAGCTGCTTTCTCTCGGGGATGTCTGTATAAGAAGGCATGGTCAGGAAGGATCGATGTTTCAACTCCCATGAGTTATAGCAGTTCTTCAAGAAAAGCAAAACTGATTTCTAGAAACAGAATATGAAAGATTTGGATTGGGATGCTGTTACTGCAGACGTTATGGGGTGGAATATGAGCTGCACCCTAGCACTACACTCAGTTGCCAGTAGAATCATGTAAACATGGGGATTGAGAGGAAGGTGGATGTAAAAAAATAAACCAAGAGGTTAAAGAGGGACAAAAAGGTGTGGGAAGGAACTGTTCAAAAATGGTGAATAGCATATAGATATTGAGGAAATGACTTTGTTTCTTAAAGTGGAACAAATGTTATGTCTAAGGACTCCTTGTTTATTTTATTTCTATTTATTTAAATACTTGTATGCTGCCTTTCTTCCAAAGATCCAAGGTGGCTTAGAGTGTTAAATGAAATAAAGTTATACATTAAATGATAAACTATTACAATATTAAAAAAGAATAAAAATCGAATAAATAAATAAATAAATAAATAAACAGATATATTAAAACTCATAAGAGTATAATTTAAAAAAAAACCACACACACGTAAAACAGAGAATAAAAGGATCCCTTTAACAATCACCTTGGTCGAACAGTCGTTTAAAGGAAATCCTGCCTAAAGAGAAACGATCTCTTTGTTCACAGGAGGCCAGGCAAAGATGAAACCAACCTGGCCTCCTGTGGGAGGGAGTTCCAAGGGCTGGGAACAGCAACAGAGAAGGCCTTTGGCCCCACCATATGTGCCTGAAAGGGTGTTCGGTTTGAGAGAACAGCATCTCATGTTGATCCTAATGCCCAAGTAGGATGGCAAAGTAAGATGTGGTCTTTTAGATAGTTTGAAGCCAAGCCACTGAATATAAACAGAACTGGCTTGCATGGTAGCTTTTGTGAAACATCTGTTTCAAAGTGGTATCAGCTGGATGGAAGACAACTCCCATTCTGATGATATTTCCATGCACTGTGTCTTCTGCCAGTATTCAACATACTATATCTGTATATTTCTCTTTTTTATTTATTTATTTATAAAAGAACAGATAAAACAGCAAAATAACGTAAGAATAAAAAATAACAAAACAACAGTATACAAAAATATAACAATATACAGACATAAACCCAGTGCAACCCACCCCCATCGGGACTTAAACAAGATTACAACTTCATGGTATTGACCAACCCGTTTCTCTCCAGAAGTACTTTGAGTCTTCTCCAGGTGTATACCCCTTGCCTTTTTGAAATACATATACCAATAATTTATCCCATATTCCATTAAAACCATTAGATTTTCTCAGCCCTTTCCTAATTTTAATTTCACAGGTCAATTTATCATTAATAGCTAAATATATCTGTATATTTCTCAACAGAAAATGTTCAAAGCATACGCAACAATACTCTCATACCACCACCACCCAACTTAGCCTTTTTCAGCCCCAGAGGCTGGGTAGATTACTTCTGGCATTCTTGTTAAAATAGGGCTGGACAGTAGTTGCACAACAGGATTCTTGTCCAGGAAAGATGGACTTCTATGTTCCACTTCCACTTCCCTGAAGTCATGACCACACCCTACTTTGCAGCTGCAGCTGAAAAATTGTTTTGGCAGTAAGAAGTGCTGGTCTAGTTGGCCAATCCCATGTTCAATGCTTCTGAAGTTTTTAGCTCAGTCATCTTGAATCATATATAACCCGGACACAGTGTGCTTAGAGGAAGCAGAAGGTCCCTGCCAATTTCCAGGAAAGAAAATGGAATGTCTGGATGGAAGAACAAACTAAAATGTGGGAGGTAAAGGGAAATTGTGAAGGACATGGTGTTGTCGAAGACAAAAGTGTGAAAAGTGTAGATAATCTGCCATATTATAAAAGCCTTGCACAGTACTTGCAAAAATAAATCTTTTTTTAAATGCACTAAATTATACAGTATATATAAAATCAGCAAGTAGAAATAGTAGCAGGATAATTATTCATTGTGAGAGGATTCAAGGGTGTTCAAATTGGGGCTGAGTACGATTTCACTGTGACTAATTGGAGCCATTTTAACAGGCTTCAACCAGAGGAGATAAGGTGAGAACTAGGGTATGAGTCCTGATCCAGGACACAGTCCTTTTAGGCAGGTAGTGTGGACTGGACTCGATGTCACTGCTCTTTCTGAAGCTCCCTGTTGCCCCCTGGGTCTCCAGTGCTGAAGCTGCATTGGGATAGGTTTTGTGACTCCAGTTGGGCAATGAGGATGCCAAAGCTGGGCTGGTGCTTGATCAGCTGGGGTCTTGTTGCCAAGATCCCCAGGTCCTGAAACCCTTGCCTCACTAAAAGAGCTGGATGGGAGGAGGTGGCTGCATTTGTCTTCTATCCCCTTTTCCATTTCCATGGAGGCAATGAAGATCTGGATCCAGGGTTTGACTGCCTCTTCTCGATCTATCCCTCCTCAGATGTCATTGATAAGAACCTTGAGCCCTGCAATTTCAGCCCTTTTATTCCAACTGTTGCACCGTCCCTTAACCTGCACAAGGTGGTAGCCCTTCCTTCACTTGTGGTGCTGTATCCCTGCCAGGTGGAGCACAGGAGACTCATTATCAGCCAGACTCCCCTGGCCTTCTTGTGCAGGGCCAGATGGCCAGCTGGAGGCACTCCATATGACATCTCTCCACATCCCTTTCTCCCTTTGTGTCACATCCTTTTTATAGATTGTGAGTTGGGCAGGCAGAATCTGTCTCTTTATTCCAATTGCTTATGAGGCAATCTGAGGCTCCTTTTGATTGAGGAGTGAAATACTCCAAATGACTGAGTGACTGACTAATTAAATAAATTTGCCACTCAGACTTGCCTGAATTCAATTAGAATTCACCCAGTCCACAATTTTTAGCTGAAACATCTGGTCTCACAAAAGTTTCTTGCTGCATTTTTGAGAATATTGTATAGCTGCAGAAGAGCTTTCCCAGGCATCTGTTGCTCTCAACTATATGTCCCCCTTCTTTTCTGAAAAAGTAGAATAATATATGCAACCCAATGTGTTGTAGGTGTTAGACTATTGCACTAGAATGTGGGCAAAGTCAGGTTTTCATCCCCCTGATTTTCAAACACTTATGCAGTGACCTTTGGCCAATCTGTCTCCTTTTCTCTTTCTGTCAATTTGACCTACTACTTCATACAGCTGGTTGGAGGACAAGAGCCAGAATCACCACCTTATGCTTATTTGTGGAATGCTAACATATCTATGTAATTAATGAAATCAATTATTTATTTAATGCATAGAGAAGTTCCTTCTGAAAAAACTCCAACCCACAGAAATTTGTGGAAGGAAATACCTTGGTGTGTCTAATCTGATCCAACCCTGCTAGCTTGAAAGGTTTGGGATGAAACACAAAAACCACTGAAACACTCTTGCCAGAATGCAGGGCAGAGGGAGATATGGTTCGATGCATGGAGCTCAGCAGATTTGTGCTCAGCTTTGTTCCATTTTAATGGATTGTGATCATAGGAATAATAATAGTGTGAAGGGCAGTCCCTACAGATGGTCACTCCTAAGCAAACCACAGTTTGTTCCATGGAGCCTTGTAGCAAGCATTCATGGGACTGTAGCATAAAAATGAGCACATATTTCTTACTTCCTACTTGATGCCCCAGGACATGACTCAGATTATAAATTGCAGAGTTGGGAAAGGTTTCTTAATTGGGTTACAATTCTCAGACTATTTCTTCCAGCATGGCCAACTTTTTCCATCTTTGATCATTCACTATGTATTATGATTAGTTATTTTCATGGATTCATGACCAGCCAAAGGCCACCCAGCTGCAAGCTATGTTCATTCATGAACTTTGGCAAATTGTGGTTGCCAAATGTGATGCAGTCCAAGATTCTGAAGCTGATATTTTAAATAGGTGAATCCTAAGACTTTCAACACCCCATTCAGTTCCCATACCCAGGCCCAGGCTCATTTCTCAGCCAGCCATGTGACTTCTTTAACACGATGGCATGGTTTTGGTTTTGATAAACTTTCACTGTGTATTAGACTGAATCACAGTTACAAAAAATATCTAACAAGCCATAAGAGTTAGGGTGACCTTGTGTCCGATTTCACAAAGGACAACCCTCTATCTGAAAAGCTGTCAAAATGCAGTCCTTAGTTTGAGTGCATTCTCTCTTTGAAGGTTAAAATATATAACTAAAAGAAGAGTCATAGTTTCTCCATGATGTTGAGATACATTCTATTGCTCATTTCAAGACAAAATGGCAATAATGAGTTGTTATTTCTTCCACAAGGTCTCTGTCACTTGGGTCAATGTTTCTGGTATTCTTTCCCTTTCGGAAGCCAAGCACACACCACACAGAGGAAGTGAGGAAGCACAAAATAAATAGCTGATTATTCAGAAAGATGCCAGTAATCCATCCAGGGCTTCAAATTCTTAAGAAAGGCACAAATCATCCACATTTTGAGCAATTTGTTTATCATGCAAAATATCTTTCTCGCCAATGTAGGAATTCCGCTGAAGACCCCAAGAATGTTTTCATCACATTGCATTTCCTCACCTTGCCAATAAGGATAAAGCAAGAAAGGATTTACCTGTCAAATACTTGATTGGTCACCTGCATCCCCACCTCCAGTTATCCAGAAACTTATCAATAAGCCATTGAAAATATCAGTAAGCATTAGAGATGGGCATGAATCGAAAAAATGACGTTTTGGTTTTTCATTTTCCGTTGCAGGTCCATTTTGGTTCATTTTCATTTTTCATGATTTTTTTGGAAAAAAAATGTTTCTTTTTTGTTTTTTGTTTTTTGTTTTTACCCACTTTTGCGCAACTTAAAGCATTTCTGCATGCGGACGTCCCCCAATGCCCCAGACCAGAGGGAAAGCACTAAAAAAAATTATGCTGGCAGAGACACAGTATAGACTAGGTACGCAGGGAGGCTGCAAAGGCAGCGGCGGGCGTTGCCCAGGGCGTAAGGCAGCCGCAGAGTGACTGCACTGCAGGGCAGGGGAGGGCACTCACCGAGAGGTACGCACGCACACAGGGCATTTTAATACCCAAGAAATCCATATTAGGCATCTGGGAGCCATTTTGGGTCAATGTCCCCTAACTCCCCTTAAAGGAAAAAAATACAGTGATCTGAGAAAAGACATAAATGCACATTTTAAGGACCCAACTCCCCCCCCCCCGGTAGGTATTATCAGGCAGAATAAATAATTATCGCTGGGTTTTTATGGATATTCAGGATGTTTTTTTAACATTTAAAAACAGCTCATTTCATTGCGTGTCACCATTAATGAAAACGAAATGTAAGGAACCTAATTTTCATGGTTCTGTTCGGTTCGTTGCAATTTCATCACAATTTTGTTATTCGTTTCATTACGTACTGAAACAAATAACAAATAACAGAATGAAAAAAAAATTCATTTCATGCCCATCTCTAGTAAGCATTTACCTGGTGACATATATATAACACCAGGTGCACAGCTGGAAAGCTATGAATGAGATACTCTGCTTCAAAAATAAAATGAAAACAACAACATTAATCAAGGCTATGTAGGTCAATACCTCAATTATCCTTAACATCCAGTCCAAATGTTAAGAGTTGATACATTCAATCTAACTGAACCGTGAATTATCTTTTCCTTCTAAGACACCTGTGTTTTCATTTGCTGAGACCCAGACCCCCCCCCACACACACACACACAAAAACCCCCTCCGTGTTGCTTTTGATTTTATCAATAGCTTCTGGTCTCTCAACCCTTGACAGTATGGAGACCGCCTTCACAATCAGGTGCATTTATCCTATCCCCTGTCAGATGGAAGCAATGAATAAATGTCAAGCCCAAACTTTTCACTGTGCTGTAATGTATAATAAATAAAGTAGCAGAAGTCTACTGTTTTTCATTTGAAGATCACTCCATGGGTTCTCACTCTCTGTCTTCACCAAGAGTCTATCATATGGAAATCTTCACCAGCATGTAAACTCGGTATTTAGATTTGTGCCCACAATTGCTGCCTCCTCCGTATATGATTGGAGATTGGAATTGGAGCTGGTAAGACTGTCCCGAATGCATACCAATGAAGCTTGGAGTGGCAGTGGGGGGGGAGTGTCATTTACTTTGTGTGAAACAACAGCTATGTGCTGTTTATGATTCCAGGCATCACCGTCATTGTACAATAGAGGTGTGTGTGTGTGTGTGTGTGTGTGTGTGTGTGTGTGTGTGTGTGTGTGTGTGTGTGTGTGTGTTTGGGGCAGACTTTGTGCAAAATCCACTGTTAGGTCTAATCAGAGTAGACCTATTGAATCGATAGAACTTATATATGGGTTAATTTATCTAGTCACATTAATTAAACGGGCCTACTTTTGTCAGCACTAAGAAGTGGATTCTGTTCGTAATAATTGCATGACAAAAAATCTATTCCAACTTTTGGCAACCCATATCATGAATTTGTATGAGCATAAAATTCTCAAATGTGGTTTACCAATTCTTTCTTCTCTAGGACTGTATAGCTTGCCCAAGACTACATGGCCTGGTACTTTTCCAGGATGGCACAGTGGGAAACTGAATTCCTGATGCGAACTACACAGCAAAGTACTCTAACTCACTGATATATCAAACCACCTCCCTTTTTTTAAATTTGGCAATTAGTTTTTCTGATTTGGAGACCAAATAACAGAGGACATAGATGTTGCAAAATATTTTAGCTTTACCCATTTGACCAGTCCACACAAGCATGTGTGTTAAATCCAATGTACATCCTACTAACCCACTAAATATGTGTGGATTATTAGCAACACTAAGTTTATTTAACTGTACTTTACTTCACTGGTTGTAATCTCATTAGGTATAATATTCAGTTTAGCCTGATAACATTTTTAAAAGTTTAAATCAAACATTGCCTGGCCTTTAGCTGAAAGCTTGTGCCTTTGGCTCACTTGCACTGAGGTCACAGAAATCTAGAGGTGAAGCTTCACTGCTGGTGAAGCTTTATTAAAGTAAAAGGCTTCTGGGCAGTGGATGTTGCTAAGATATTAAACAGGAGCAGCTCCCTCATTCCTATACATTACAAGAGTGGAATCTATTCATGTCCCACTGTTGTTAAGCACAGAATATCTGCCAGAAGTTTTTAAAAAAAATCTAATTCTTTGTACAAATAACTAAGATGCCAACAATGCCACAATTTAGTGTGCTAAGTTGTCTAGGGTTTAATAATGTAAGTGTCACTGGTCCTGATACAAATTTTACAAGAAGCCAGGATTAAACTGTTTGATCCATATCAAGACTTCTGAATCTTCTTAGGAAAGGGTGGTATCTTTACCATTGACGTCAAAGCCATTTCTACACCTCTGCTGGCAACGTGGTGCAGCAAGTAAGGTATCCCAGGATGTCAGATGTCACAGGAAAAACCAGAAATCAGCCTTCATTATGGAAGATTTTTTACGCTCATTTTATGTACCAGATATGAGTTTCCTTTGACTGATGAAGGTATTTGGAAGGTATTGGGAAATGTTTCAATCTCACAAGAAAAGAAGTCCAGTTCCCATGACTCAACTTTCAGATAACCTCACCTGGATGACTGAGAATCTTCACACACTTTATGTACCAGAACACTATGACAATTGGGGATGGGATTTTCAGATTTGTTGCACTACGAAAACCATAATGCCACAATCTGGGAGTTCTACCTATCTACAAACATCATGCAAATATACTTGAGACGAAGGTGAAGTTCTACCCAAATGTCTTATAGTGAAAGAAAGCTCCAAGGTACCAACAGGGTATTTATAAGGTACCTGTAAGAAGGGTAGAACCCCCAGAATGGCGAATTATGGTTTTTCTTGTTCAAAAACTATGAAAATCCCGCCGTAATCATGTCTTTTAAATAACAGGAAAATAAATTTTCAAGCTCCAAAAGAAAATAAATCAGTCAAGATGTATGGATGATGTTTTTGAAAGAAATGAGATGCAAAATGCTCTTATAATATTTAAGATGGGACAAGAATATCCAACAATATTAAAATAAGTATCAGTATATTTATTTTTAACTGAAAATTAGTACACAAATGGGATTGAAAAGAAATAGGTAGGATTAAGAAATGGCATAAGAAATGCAGCCTAAGAATCGACTGATTCCCTTTATTCATAGATGTCATTGAACACTGATAGTTTAGATGGTGAGGATGTAATTAAGGACCCAGAAGAAGGACTAAACCAAGGGCCTTGTTTTAATTGCTCAAAGAAAAGGGTGGCCCATCCCAACTTCACCCTAGGCTTTGTTGTGTCATTTTATGATATTGTAAAACTTGTAGAATCATACAATTGCAGAGCTGGTGTGGGGGGGGCAACAATTGTCAACAAATCCAACATTTTTTCAGTCGTGGAATTCATTGCTAAAGCCTTCCTGACAGATGGCTGCCCTGACTCTATTTAAAGCCCTCTGATGTATTTGCTTTGAACTTCCTGCTGGATGGAAAAGCAAAATATTAATTAGAAAGGAAGGAGGGAAGAAGTCAAAAGAGAAGGGGAGGGAAAGAAAAGCAGAATCCAATCTTTTATTCTATTAAGTGAAAATCCACAAATTATCTGTCTTGTGTCCTCATTTCTAACAAGTGCTCATTTCATACAATTTCCCCACAAAATATTTTAGTAATTGCAATGTGTGTGTGTGTGTGTGTGTGTGTGTGTGTGTGTGTGTGTGTGTGTGTGTGTGTGTGTGTGTGTAGCACTAAAATTCATGGCCCATAGATGGCAAGACTATGGTTAAATGTTGAAGTTATTAATCTATCAATTAGGATAAACGATTTTGCACAAATATGGGACTTCAGTCTACTCCACAAATTGTAATGTCAACCAAAGATCAGAGCATGCATCTATTTGTAATTATGCAGACCAATAAAGAACATGATGGATATTTATTGCAATCTAGACCTTTGGCTCTGAGACATAAAAGAGATGAAGACAGTTTTGTGGATATTAGTAGTGCAAGATAATGTCATCCAAACATACATTTTATAGAAGATTCACAGAACCCCCTTCTAAGACAGGAAATGTCTGATGATGTTTTTAAGTAGTTTGTATGATGAAGATCAGATTGAAGCAAAGGGATTGAAGAAAGAGCAGTCAGCTATGGCATAAATGCATCAAATATTTTGATCAGTTGTTATTGTCATTAAGATTTTGGGGCTCTTTATTATATTAATGTCATCCAAACATACATTTTATAGAAGATTCACAGAACCCCCTTCTAAGACAGGAAATGTCTGATGATGTTTTTAAGTAGTTTGTATGATGAAGATCAGATTGAAGCAAAGGGATTGAAGAAAGAGCAGTCAGCTATGGCATAAATGCATCAAATATTTTGATCAGTTGTTATTGTCATTAAGATTTTGGGGCTCTTTATTATATTGCTGTCATAAAGAAAACAATAGAAGTCATATATAAAACAATATATTTGTACATTCTTCATCAGATGTTTATCACCTGGTAATAAGATCATATTTTGTTGTCCTTTTTTGTCTATTTGCATTATTAAGCATTTGTGATTCACAGTTCATTCCTGCTGTAATAAAGCCAACAAATTATCAGTAATATGTTAATAATTAGGAATAGGCATGAAATGAAAACCAAAATGCTGTTCCATTGTTTCGTTATATAATGAAGCAAATTGAATTGAAATGAAATGAAATGATGAAGCAACATTTCATTACAAATGAAACGAAATGGCCGTTTTTCATTGAAATGAATCATTTTGTTCTGTATGTAAAATGGTGACTTACCTGCAGATGTCCTGCCACTGCCGCTGCTGCTGAGATTGCCCAGCCAGGCCAGAGAGGGTGAGTGGCTGGCAGGGCAGCCTAGACCTGCCACCAGAGCCTCCACTTCTGCCACTGGAGCTGCCATTGCTGCAGCAGGAGAGGGCGAGCGGCCAGCAGACCGGCCTAGGCCCGCTGCTGCCAGAGTTGCTGTGGCTGCCGCCAGAGTCCCCAACAGCCAGATGGTCAGCCTGGCCTAGGGTCCCCTGCCACCGGAGCCACCGTGGAGGTGGAGTCACCACCAGCCAGCTGGGCAGGCCAGCCTAGGGCCCCCTGACACTGCTGCCAGAGTCAGTGCTGCTACCAGCCAGCTCGGCAAGCTGGACTAGGGCCCCACACCACCACATCTGGAGTCACCACCACTGCCAGCCCGCTGGGCAAGCCAGTCTAGGGCCTCTGCTACCATCACTGGAGTCACCGCCACCACCAGCCAGCTGGGCAGGCCAGCATAGGGCCCCCTGCCGCTGCCGCTGGAGTTGCTGCCAGCCAGCTGGGCAGGCCAGCCTAGGGCCCCCACCACTGCCACCAGAGTCGCCGTCAGCCAGCTGGGCAGGCTGGCCTAGGGCCCACCACCACCAGAGCCTTTGGAGCCACTGCCACAGTTAATGAAACATTTTGTTTCCTATGAATTTTTGTTGTAAAAAATTCATAGGAGATGAAACAAAAATGAAATGGGGGGGGGGCAAGAAGCAGAAGGAACACAACACAATTTTTCTGTTTTGTGCCCATCCCTCGTAATAATTACAGCTGATGTACGTGGTATGCTAAGCAAAGCATTACCTGCTTTCAGGTGTAATGACAGAGGGCAGCAAACATATGTTCAGCACAATATGTCTTCTCCATAAAAATGTTGGCTGCTTATTTAAACCAATCTGGGACTCATTTTCAGAAGTACTAGCATTAATTTTCAACTTAGTTAGCAGCAGGATCTAATTAGACCTCTGATTATTAAGGGGACTCTCTCTCTCTCTCTCTCATAGGGACATGAGAAAAAGAGAGAAGGGCTCCTTGCTATAAATCCTACTCTTCCAAGTTGTGAAGACAAGAAGCAAACCTTGGCAATATCTCAAGGTTGCTCAGGAGACCTGAGGACAGCCTTGCTGCTCTTCTTTGTGCCATCATCTTCTCTGCTCTGAAAGTCACATGTCTGCAGATGAGGTGTTAATATTTGTGTATAGCAGGCCTGCCCAACAGGTAGACTGAAGCCTACCGGTAGCCCACGAGGGGTTCAAAAGTAGCCCGCTGGCCACCAATTTAAAAAGTGAGGGGATAAGTTCTCCAGCCCTCCCTCCCCCATCCCAAGGACCAACACTGCTCCAGCAAAGTTCTGGGTCTGGCAGCCACTGTCTCAGCCAAGCAGGGCAGTTCAAGGGTCATGGCATGGTCCCCTGCTCCCCCAACTGGCAAGATGATTGGGCGGATGCAAGGGACGTGTGTGCATGGTCAGCCATCCAATAGGAATGCATTGATAATCAATTAATCCGTTCCGGAGGGATCTGATTTCAATGCATTCCTATGGGAAACAGTTGCTCTACTTACAAAATGTTTTACTTATGAGCATGTGCTTGGAATGGATACAATTCGTAAGTAGAGGTATTAGTCTAGTAGCCCTGAGGCACTTTGGGCCAGAAAAAGTAGACCTCAGCCTGTTCAAAGTTGGACAACCCTGGTGTATAGTATGCTTTACAGAGAAGGATGAATCCTGGATAACTTTAGTGTCTCCCTTCTTGAATTACAAATAAAAGCAGCGAAAGAGTGCTGGAATAAGGTGTGTTCTCATTCTTCCCTCATATATTCATTCCACAGAAAAGTCAGATACCCAAACAGAGGCTTGTGATTAAGAGCAAAGAATTACTGGTGGCGGCACAAGAGATAAAACTACAGTATTGGCCAGGTTCCAGTAGGGTTGTACAATTCTTTGAACTGCTTGTACATTTAGAAGTCAGCCTTTAAATTGGCACACATTGCATATTTTATATGGAAAGGGTGATACAATCAGCTGATAGGGTGAGTCTAGGGTTCTCATATTTAGCCCTGCATATTTTATATGAAAAGGATGATACAATCAGCTGATAGGTGAGTCTAGGGTTCTTATATTTAGCCCACTCTCCTTTGGGGACTCTCAACTGCACTAGAACCCCTGATTCAGGAGGAGTCTTCTTTGTCGATGTAGTACTATTCCCGGATTCCTCTGGGGATTTTGGGGCTTTCCTCTGGGATACTTTCTGCCCAGTAGGTTTTGACCCCTCCTTCCATGTGTCACCCTGCTCTCCATTATCAGGGTCCTCCTGCACCAACCCCCAGCTTCTTTTACCTCTTTTGTCTGTGGGAGTAGACCAATCCCCTCCTCCTTCTTATACCCAGCTTTCAGGCTCACTTCTATTTAGTACTGTCCCCTCTTTCCCTTCATCTATCTCTACTTGTCTTATATGGTTCACTGTCCCAGGGTCTTTCTTCTCATCCCTTTTATACGATCCATTTTTCATTTTCTTGTTTTAACTAAACTCATCTCCTTTTAGTGATAAAGCCCCCTTTATACTGGCCAGCTACCATGGCTGCATTGGCTCTTTTCTTTTTCTGGTTGCTTTCATTAGGTAGAAGGTAAAGGTTCCCCACGCACATTCATGCTAGTCATGTCTGACTCTAAGGGCAGTGCTCATCTCCATATTCAAGCCAAAGAGCCAGTGTTGTGCAAGTCCATGGCCATGTGGCCAGCATGGCTGCAAGGAAACACTGTTTTACCTTCCCGCTTTTTATGGTGATACCTATTTATCTACTTGCATATACATGCTTTTGAATTGCTAGGTTGGCAGGAGCTGGGGTTAACAGGAGCTCGCTCCACTGCCTGGCACCCAGGATTCGAACCACCAAGCGGTCAACTTTTCAGCCAACAATTTTCAGAGCCTTAGTCCGATAAATACAACAGTGTATCTTTGGTTTCCCCAGATTTCTGAATACCAACATCTGCATTTCTCTTTGGATAGCCATTGGGATCTGGGGCTGGGTGGCACTGGTCCTGGGTGAGTGTTTGATGAACCACAAACAGGGGATCTAGTACCCTGTCCTCATAGGCACCTGTTCTATAACACCAGGATAGCATTATCCAGTTTAATAGATGCAAATGTTATATTTGTCTGCTTCAGACATGGTTCAAAGTATTCAAAGTAGAAAGATGTTTGTAAAAAACAGAATGTGGGAGAAGTGTCCATTCATTCCTGCTTCAAAAATTCAAATGGAGAAACAGCAAATATTGACAGTACTCTCACTCAATCAGCTACTCTCATTCTCTCAATTGGGAGGGAGGCAGGGAAGACAGCTAGATAACAAAGGAGGTGTCTCACCATATGGTGAGGCCTCATGAAGATTCTGGCCCCTGCTGGACAGCCCTAGGCTGCACAAACATGATGCTAGCCAGGCAGAGGGCAAAGTGATCCTACCCAGCACTATGGCTGTTTTGGAGCTTCCATCAGTACAACAGACATACTGTAGTTCAGACCAATATAGAATGTTCCTAGGAAGGACCACCCTATTTCTTCAGCCATTGTGAGGAATGCTACTAAACTCAAACAGAGGCCTGAGAAATGTAGTGGAAGATAACCCAATTCATCTAGCTAACATTAATAGCCATATTAATTCTGCACATTCTGCAAATGGCAAAGAATCTCTTGAAAGTATAATGCCAAAAAAATCTTCCTCCTCTTCCACTA